>PVIY010032214.1:0-29186 GCA_004026745.1 Myrmecophaga tridactyla
TGTAGGTTTCCATTGTTTTTTTCATCTCTTCTACTGTATCTTTCATTCCCATAAGTTCTGTGATTTGTTTTTTCAGACTTTCCATTTCTTCTTTTTGTTCATTCCTTGCCTTCTTCATGTCCTCCCTCAATTCATTGATTTGGTTTTTGATGAGGTTTTCCATTTCTGTTCGTATATTCTGAATTAGTTGTTTCAGCTCTTGTATCTCATTTGAACTATTGGTTTGTTCCTTTGACTGGGCCATATCTTCAATTTTCCTGGTGTGATTTGTTATTTTTTGCTGTTATCTAGACATTTAATTACCTTAACTAGTTTATTCTGGAGATTGCTTTCACTTATCTTACCTAGGGTTTTCTTGCTAGATGAGTTTGTTGTCTATCTGTTCTTTGACTTTGAGTTCAGCTTTTTCTGGGCCTCTAGCTAAGGTGTTTAACAGAGGGTAATTTTTCAGTTCTTGTTTACTTGTTTCTTGTCCTGCTTGTAAGGTGCCTTTTCCCTCCCCACCCTTAGGAGGGTCTACATAGGTCTGTAATACCTATGTAAAATTTTTTCTTCAAAGGACAATATAATGGTATGGAACTGTATATACCCCAGAAAATCATGTTTTAAAGCTAATCCATTCCTGTGAGTGTAAACTTATTATAAGTAGGACCTTTTCATGAGGTTACTTCAGTTAAGGTATGGTCCAGAGTGGGTCTTAATCCTCTTACTGGAGTCCTTTATAAATGGGATTACTACAGAGAGAGAGAGAGAGAGTGAAAGCCACAGAAGCAAGAAGCTGAAATTAAGAAAACCAGCAAGGAGAGACCAGCAGACATTGACACGTGCCTTGACATGTAACAAAGGAAAAAGGATCAGCAGCAGCTCGTCTTGGGGAAGAAGGCATCACTTTGATGATGCCTTGATTTGGACATTTTCACAGCCTCAAACTATAAGCTGATAAATTCCCATTGTTTAAAGTCAACACATTTCATGGTATCTGCTTTAAGCAGCTCAGAAAAGTAAAACAAATAACATTGGGACATATGAAAAAATAAGAATTCAGATTTGTAAGCTTTGTATCAATATTAAAGTTCTTGAACTTGATAATTGTACTTAAAGTGGCTACATAAATTAACATTTTGTTCTTAGGAAATGTTATAGCAATATTAAGTGTTCAAAGAGCATAAGGTACACAACTTACACTCAAGAGTTTCAGAAAATGGATAAATGGATGGATAGATAGGCAGATAAGTAGATGATAGATAGACAGACATAAAATGATACAGCAAATGTAGCAAACTGTTACATTTTACATTTTGGATCTGGGTATCTGGGGAGTTGGGGGTAGGAGCATGTTGGAGTTCTTATAGTCTATTTCTCAAAATGGAGATGACATTTAGTCTGCAGCTTAAAGGAGAAGTCTGGGCTGGAGATATAAATCTACAATGTCTAAATGTACTAAATCTGCTGACTTGGTAAGCATTTAGGAGAAGGGTAACGGCTCTGGTATTCTGTGAAGCATAGTGACCATACCTGAGACCAGGCAGTTATGAAAATCTTGGGAATAGGAAAACTGGTCTCCAGAGAGTATCTTCATTCAACATTTCTAAGTGTCTAAAAAGTACAAGTAACTATAGAGGCACTGCAGTTGCAAAGAAGAAGAAGACATAGTTGCCAACATGATGTCCGGTAGGGAAGACAGACAATAAACAACTAACCAACCTTAATAATGTGTGGTAAGTGCTATAAAAGAGGTGTTTATACAGTCCTAGAAAAAACACTCGTAGAGAAAGGAACATAGAGATTTACTTGATGGGTCAAGAAGGGCTGGGCTGATGAATGAAAGAAAGAGGAAATTCTCTATGAATATCACACAACCGTCTGAATAAATGAGTCAGTTACCTGGGCTGTAATTTAAATTCTTCAAGTAAGAGTACAGATAAAATAGGACAGAGTGAACCAGATTTGGCAATCCAAATGCTCTGCAGTTTCTGTTTATCTAATCTCATTATCGTCAACTCTGTTCCCTGATATAGCTTCTTCTCCTGATCTTGATCCCTTCAGGATATTCCTCTCCATTCTAGCCATCTCCACATCTATTTAGGGCCTGGAAGAGTTTCTCTTTGATTTTAACCGAAAACCACGAAGATAAACCAACTCCCCAAAACACTCCCACAGCACTTTAAAAACATGATTGCAAATTTTTTGGCATGAGGTGCCCTCTATAAGAGCACAGAGAGATGGGGTTTAAGTGTCCTCCCATCGAATCTGGATGGGACCTGGGACTGCGTCAAACGACTGAGTTTGGTAGAAGTAACACTATGTGATTTACAGCACCGGATCATAAAAGGCCATGCAGCAGCTTCAGCCTTGTTTGTTGGAACACTAGATCTTAGATCCCTGAACTTCCATGTTAGAAGTGTGGCTACCCTGACATCACCAGGCTGGGAGGAAGCCCAAGTCACATGGAAGGGCTATTAGTTTTAAGCACTCCTGTTGACAGTCCTAGCTTAGCTCAGCCTCCAAATCATTCAAACCCAGGTGTGAGACCTGTGATAAACAAGCATTTAGAAGATTCCAGGCCCTAACCATTCAAATCTTCCCAGCTGAGGCCCCAGACATTGTAAAACAGGGACAATCCATCCCTGCTGTGATCTTTCTGAATTCCTGATCCACATAATACATGAACAAAACAAATTATTGTAATTTTATGCCACTACATTTTTCAGTAGTTTGTTATACAGCAATAGATAACTGGGATAACTTCCTATCTTTGCTTTACTTTATTCCCATAGCTCTGATAATTACCTAACCTACTACATAATTTACTTATTTATTTATTTTTATTGTCTGCCTCTGTCCCCTGCCTCCCAATAGAGTATAAGATCCATGACAGCCTTTTTTATTCACAGCTCAATTCCTAGAATCTAGAATAAGTCCCTGGTAGCTTATAGATACTCTGGAAATATTAACAGAATGAATGAAATCAGAGTCAGATGATTTCTGACTATAAAAAGTTCTTTTGTATAATGCCTTTGTAATATGGAAATATTACCTATCTGCAGGTGGCATAAAATATAATTTTCATTCAAAAACAGGACCAAAACTACAGCAATAGAGAGGTCATGACATGACTTCCATCACTTTTCCTGAGTAAAATAAACTAACTTAAAATTTTTATTCTTTTCTAAAATTCAAAGTCAGAAAATATCTTTTTCCAAGAAGTAGCACTGATAAACTACATATGCCAAAAGATTCCGAAAGAAGTTCATTGTAACAAAAAGCTTACCAGTCGGGGTACCCAAGTGAGTGCCGTACCTCCTTGTTTGAATTTCATTTGAGCCAAAGGGGTTTTGCTAGCAAAATCATAGATTCGAACAGAGCCTATGGAAAGACAGTTTTAAAAGAAACATATAATATTAGTATCTTTTAAAATAATCTTGGCTCAGTTCACCTTTTGAGTATTATTACATGAAATTTCATTACTAAATCAATAGCCTTTCTTTAGTCAAAAATTTCTATATATACTCTTAATCAGGTAACTTGTAAACATGAATAATAAAGAAGACAAGGGATTGACAGGTGGATCAATTTCACCTGGTACCATCCCCATAGGTTTGCCAGAAGTCAAGAAAGAAGAAAGGAGGTAGAAAGAAAAGGAAAAGCAAGAATGTGGATAATTCCAAAATGAATAGCATTTTTATGAGTAACTGATTGATTTTATCTTTACTTTAATCTCTTGAATAACCATGGCTGCTGCACTTTTGTGCCCTCTCACCTCCACAGCAATTCCCCTCACTGGCATCAAGAGGCTTCCTTTTTGGAAAAATTCTCAAATGATTTTAATCAAACATGTATTTTTAAAATGTGTATTGAAAACAAGAAAAATATGCCAGATATATTTTCACTGAGTTCCTACTTACAGTCCAGGGCAGTAGTGGCCAGGAGATAAGTGAGGGGAGAGACAGCCAAGGCCTGGATAGCCCCAGAGTGGAAGGAGAAGAGGCACTCTGGGTCCTGGGTCTATAGTAATAAATAAACCGTATGAAATAATGCAAAAACATATAAGAAAATAATAAAACACAAATTGCATACTGGATCTCAAACATAGGTTATGATAAATTTAAGGCCAACCTTAGAAAAATGCAAATAGAACCCAATAACACATGTGTGGTCTTATCTGAATAAAAATGAGAAAAAGCATAATAGATTAGAAAGAGCACTGGACTTTGGAATTAGGACAGAATGGAGCCCCGACTTTGCACTTGATGGCTAGGTGATTTTGCACAGTCACTTCAAATCTCAGTTTTCATTTCTTCATTTATAAAATGAGCTGTTAAGTGTCCTGCCTACTAAACAGGGTCCCTGTGAAGATTACATGAGAAAATATAAATAAAAATTTCATATATTTATGAAAACTGTAAAGCAGTATATAATGTTAAGCATTATCATTGCTGCTTTTCTCGTAAATTTTGCTCTGAGGTAGAGCCTTTTAAATGTAAAATCATATCTTAGAGTGAGAGAATTCTCAGGAATAATGTATGTTCAGCAAGTTTTAAAATGAGAACAATGATCAAATATGGAGAAAAAAGCTTTTAAAAGAGAATAACAAAAGTTTTTACTATGAAAGTCAGAGGAACATAGAAAAAATAAGCACTTACAATATTTGAAAAACTAAGGTCGAGTTTCCATATGGCCCCATTGGCATCCTAAAAAAAAAATTAAATCCTAATAATATTTTGCTTTATCATATTGAACTTTTATCAAATTAAAATTTTTTTCTTCCAATGATTTAAAGGACAATGATACCAAAAGTTTACATATAAATATTTTAAAGTATGATTAAACTTTAATAAAAGTAACTTCTATGTATCTTAGACTATAAGCACACAAAAAGCAAAGCAATCTCACAATGATTATGATAATTTAATATAATAAAAACATATTAATTGTTTTCTGTTATAAATTACAGATAAATTAAATACCAAAATCAAGGAACCTTTCACTGAAGTAACAGTAGTAGCCTTACTAATAAAATGGACTTCCAAGGACAATGAATTTTACTACTATTTTAATTTTATATCCAGGTTACTTTAAGTCAAAAGAAAAAAAATGCAACTTACCTGAGCCAACCAAAAATTATTTCCATGTTCATTCATTTTTATCATGGAGAAGAGTTTAACATTTTTGTCTACTTGAAGTTCATTAATTGGCTCAATCTCTAATAATCCAGTCTCATCTATAACATCAGCAGTGTCTATTGTCTCAAAATCCCATATCTTGTAAAATTAATGAAAAAATACATTAACCAATCAGTGGTTTCTGAATATTACTTCTTAAGCCCGAAAAGTTCCCAATGTTTTCAAAAGTCGTATCTTATTTGATGAAAATTAATAAGCAGTTGTAATTAGAACACCAGCCAAAATCCAACCCCTAGGATATTGCTCTGAACTGAGGAATAAGAAATTGCCATAGTTTCCATTGTATTTATGGAGATGAATGAGAAAGTATAGCCCTGCCTAAGAATTTTAATTTGCTCAAAGTAAATTTTATTTCAAGGTTTCTCTCAGGCCTTCTACATATAAAGTGAGCATAAGGAGAGTAAAGACATTTTAATGAGCCCTGTTTTATATATCCTGGTAGGCACCTGGAAAGGGGAAATACATCTGCTTGCTTAATGATTTAGGCAATGTCTCCACTATAATAGGCAAAGAAAATAGATGCAGATGATGTCTCCTTTAGAAGACATTTCTCTTCCTTACTATCAACTTAGACTTTGCTATCTCAGATGAAGTCTGTTTTTCCTTGGGAGAGGACACCAGAATAATATAGGAAGGATGAGGAAATACATTTTCACCTCACAGAGGCAGAGAGACTCAGACAAACTTCCTCTGTGAAGGAATTCTGGAGGATTCTGTTGGCACACCGTGTCAATTTATTCTAGACTGGATAACTCGAATTTTGTGAAAGGAACTTCAGAGGGATTGTTGTTGTCCCAGTGGGGAGAGGCAAGATCCTAGTCAGACTAAACCCCTGGGAGGTGGGTAGGTTTTCCTAAAGGGTGAAAAACAGAGATGTGCAATATAAAAGGACTGAAGAGATAAGGGTGGACTTTGAAAAACAAGAAAAGCAAGATTAAAGATTAGAAGAGCCCATGAAGGAATCCTCTGTGAAATATATATTTTTTCCTCTTGAGTTTTTCTTCCATTGGGTATTTTTACATTTTGGGGTGACATATATCCTGGAAGAATAATGAATATATTGTCTGACAAAATAAAGGACATAAAAAGATCTTTTCAGAAGTTTGAGTGAAATCTAACAAGATGAAGTTCAATATTGTAAATGTAAATATCTACACTCGGGTTTAAAAAGCCAAAGACAAGGGGACAGACTGTTAGAATATGGCTTACATATAATATATTAGACATAATAAACTGATAGTAAGCGCCATAGGTGTCAATAGAGCAACCAGACTATCAAAAAGCTACAATCTTACTTCTGATAATACTTCTCAAAGAATGTTTGGAGACTACAACCGCTTTGGTATGAAAGGAATATATACCAAGGGACCACAAGGTAAACCACAACACTGCAGGTCTGCCAGCAGTGGTGTCGTACATGGAAGGTGCCATGCAGGGTAGATGGGATAAGAGATGTAACAAACATCGACCAAGGGGACTTACATGCTGGAGCAATGCTCTAGCTTAGCCCAGGCTCTGGGCAGGAGAGCGTTCACAGCTGAGAACAGGTGGGCTGACAAGTGTGAGGAGCAAGGAGAGGACAGCATTCATAGGTACATCCTATCAGCTCACCTCTAAGTGCATTTTTAAAATAAGTAACCTGGGTAAAAAATAACTGATAAACACTTGGTACTTTCATACCTAGAAAATGATCCATTTGTACAGGATATTTTAGAAAGATCTATGTGTCTACTGTTTATATTCTGCTAACATGGATTTTCATCTATTAAAGCTACTATTTTAACAACAGAATCAAAATAACAGAAAAATCTCCAAAGCAAGTTTCAAAGTTAAAAATGCAGTAAGTTAATTTTGACAAGAATTTAAATATTTCCCACATGAGTGGCATTATATAAAGTGAGTTGGTCCAGAGAGTAAATGACCAATGAGCTCCTTCGTAAGGGAATTTTGTGAGAAATAAAAATCTGATAAAGCCACTTAGTTTTGGAGGTCTTAGACAAGTGTGCTATTGTCCAAGCATCAAGAAAACTTACCCTAATACACCCATCTGAACCGACAGTGATAACTTCGCCCTCATCCAGCATTATCTGGTTAATGGGACCCTGGTGGCAAGATTTCCTTCCAACTCGACAAAGCTCAACTTTGATGAGGCTTGCTTCCCAAAGCAACATGTTGCCCCACTCTGTCCCTGAAAGCACCTGTCAGGTGTGGGAAAAGAAAGCAGCATGCATTCAAATGGCAAATGTCTAGGTTATGCCTCAAATAGCAGGTGAAAATTACTCTTTAAAGACTGTTTTTCTTGACTATAAAATTTAAAATTTTTAAATACAGAAAAATAAAAACTATATAGAAATGAAAACATAGTACCCCAGAAAAAACTACTATTCACATTTTGATATATTATGCGTATTTTGGCATAATTGCGGTTAGGCTATGTCACTAGTAACTTTTAAAATTTATCTATAATAGATAACTTTGAACATCTCTTAAGAACTTAATTCAGGAGTGGAATTACTGGATCAAAAGTTAGAGACATGTTTAGAATTCTTGATAGATAAAAATCTCACCTTTTAGTAAAAACTGAGTAGATTGAAATAGCGGTCGATGAGAGGGAGGGGTAGTAGGTAGGGGTTGTATGAGATTTTTCTTTTGATTTCTTTTTCTGGAATGATGCAAATGTTCTGAAAATGATTATGGTGATGAATACACAACTATGTGATGACATTGTGAGCCGCTGATTGTACACCTGTGGACTGCATGTGTGTGAAGATTTCTCAACAAAAACATTTTTTGTTGTTTTTGCTTGTTTGTTTGTTTTTTGCATGGGTAGGCTCCAGGAATCAACCCCAGATCTCCAGCGTGGCAGGCGAGAATTCTGCCACTGAGTCACCATTGCCCGCTCTAAAAACATTTTTTTAAATCTTACCTTTTAAGTACTATAGGACACTTGATAAGATGTGAGGCATTACTGAATTGAGCAGATTATAGCATAATAGTAACCGATTTCAAACAAGAACAATCATCTGGAAACACCTCAAATTAGTCCATTTAGTCCAGTATTTCTCAAAGTATACATCACCAAACCCTAGTTCTTAGGATATTAGCAGACGTCACAGAGTTTTGACTCTATGACTGGCACTGCTTGAGCACTTTATAATATTAAGTTACTGAATCCTGAAAAACATATGAACTAGGTACTTCTATCAAGGATATCACGTAGAGTTGTGCAGCTTGGGCACTATAAAGGGACACCTCTTTCTCATCCATATGAAGGAATCATATGGGCCAAGGACAGCCCTGACTATTATTATTCCTATTTTATACATGAGAAGACTGAAACACACAATAATTAAGCAATTTGTCCAAATTCACTTTAGGAGTCAGGATTTTACTCCAGGCTTTATGGTTCAAAGTCCCCGTTTTGACCCACTGTCTTAGAAGACAGATGCTAGGATAAACAAAGTTAAACAAGTTTCTTTTCTCTAGAACTCCTTGAAATCAGAAGTTTTCACTGGGACCGAGAAGAAGTTCTAGATACAAATGAATTTGAGTAGGAAAGCCTTTTTTTCACAGAGCTCCTATGCTTATTCTTGCCTGCATACTCTAAACTTCTGCATCTCCCTTTCCCTTTCACCTATAATAACTGATAACTTTACTCCCAAGCTTGGGCTCTTCCAAGTCTTGGGTTGAACTTGAAGGAAGTATATTATTAAGTCTCAATATCCAAATTGAGACTTGTCACCTGTCCAGCGACTAAAGCCACCAAAGGCCACCAAAGCCTATAAGGTAGTCCTTCTTGAAATGTCACCTCTATCCAGCTCTCCTTTTCCATTTCTTCTCAAAGAAGTCTAGGCCCTCATCACCTCTTCTTAGATGACAACATTTTCCTTCCTGATCCTAGGCTTCCCTTCCTCTAATTCAGCTGGTATTTTGTGGCCAAATTTATCTATTACTGCTTTCATTTGTAACTCCACTCGTCAAACATATGATAGTTTGCTGTTAAACACCTAGTATACTAGGGTCCTATCGTACCTCTTAACCTAATTTCCCACTTTTTCCCAACATGAATGCCTTATTCCAATCTGTCCTCTAAATATGTGACATTTATTCCTAAATTTGAACATTTTCCTTTGTGGTTCTCCAATTTAAATTGGCTTCTTTATTCCCTACATCTACGCAAATTTTACTGAATCTTTTAAAGACATATATCATAACATAGTAATTTAAAGTTTCATTAATTTTTATCCTACTTGAATTAATAAAGTATTCAGAATTTGAAACTGGAACAATATGCTATCATTTTTTAGGTTTAGAGACACAGTTTAGCTAGCATCCGAGGCTTTCCATTTGCTTCTATATACCATGCATTTGAATTGAAAATAAATATTCCACAAGGTAGATGGGTAAGCCAATTGGTTCCTCAGAATTAGAGTGATATTTCTGTTGTTATTTGTGTATAATTGAGATGATCACAAAAAATACTGTAGAATTCAGCCTAATAAGAAGCCAGATACAATATTGCGCTGATTTCAAACTGTTGTGTACACCAGAAAAGCCATGTTTTTAAACTGTTGTGTACCCCAGAAAAGCCATGTTTTTAAATCCTGATTCAATATTTTTGGGTAAGATCTTTTTGATTAAGTTGTTTCCATGGAGATATGATCCACCCAGTTGTGGGTGGGGCCTTTTGATTAGGTGGTTTTCATGGAGATACGTCTTGACCCATTCAAGGTGGGTCTCTTACTGGAGTCCTTTAAGAGGGAACCACTCTGCAAAAAACCTTAGAGCTGACACGGACAGAAACCTTTGGAGATGCAAAAACACAATGCCCCTGGAAAAGCCATTTGGAACATGAAGCCAAGAGAGAACGCTAGCAGAAGTCACTGTGCCTTCCAAGCTGATAGAGAAGCCTGGAATGTCATCAGCTCTTTCTTGCATCAAGGTATCTTTCTCTGGATGACCTGTTTGGACATTCTTATGGCCTTACAACTGTAAACTTGTAACTTAATAAATTCCTTTATAAAAGCCATTCCATTTCTGGTATATTGCATTCCTGGCAGCATTAACAAACTAAACAAAATTTAATAGAGAACTGATGCTAACTAACTATTATTTCAGGCAATATGCCTATAAATTTTACAAGAGTAAATAAACTAACAATGTTAAACAAGAAACAGATTAAAGTTGAAGTATAGCAGATGCTACTGTAAAGTGGCTCAATCTTTCTGAAGAATGTCTGAAATTAAGAAACAAAAGCTATAAGACTGTATAAAACCTCTGACCTAGTAAGTCCTTGCTGGAGCATCATGGCAAAGGATAAAGAAGGGAAAGATAAGCAATATAAACATTCACAATTCCATGTCATAATTAAAAGTGACAACTATGTCACTATTTTAATATATGAAAACATTTGCACACTTTATATGTCTGTGTATCATATTTAATGTAAAAAAAACAGAATATGGCAGATACATATACATGAGGAAAATTTTACAGGAATATATTAGTTAAAATTATATGGTAAGCTAAAGAGGCAGAATTAAATGTCCATTGCATTTAACATTATAATGTCTTTTATGAATAATGAGAAATTATATTAGTCGGGATTCTAATTGGAAACCCCAAAGAAAACTTCAATGAATTCCCTAGGAGAAGCTGGCTGGTTGAGGTAGAGCTACAAATTCTTCCAACTGCTAAAATGATCAGTTCTCCCTTTACAGCTTTCAACTGATTGGATGTGACTTCTGTCATTGTTGAAGGCAATCTCCTTAATTGGCTGTAGATGTAATAGGACATAGGGGCAATTACTGACTAATTATTTAAATCCATGAAATTCCCTCACAGTAACAATCAGGCCAAGTGCTTGCTTGACCAAACAATTGGATACCATTACCTAGCCAACTTGACTCATGAATTTACCCATCACAGTAACATTTGTAGAGGTTTTTAGAATGTATAATGGATGTTCATATATGTACGTTACCTGAAAACCTAACTTTGTTATTGTAGAATAGCAGCTGTACTCACCTTCCCATCCGGGAGCTCTATGTAACCTTCTATATCAGTAGTAGCTGTTTTGCCAAATCGACCTAATGATCCCTGCAGCTTAAGGCCAGTGAATGTTAGGGCCATTTCCCAGAATCTGCAAACAAAAAGAAACAGACTGAAAGTGCCTCAAAGAAATTTTATTTATTTTTATTTTAATTTACAAATTTCATAGTCATGTATATATTATTTCATCATACATTCATAACATTAGTATTTACAAAGTATCTACTACCTTTCAGGCAAAGTTCTAGGCAATAGAAATTGAGCAATGAGTAAAATAGAAAAAATTTAAAAATTCCTATCTTCGTGGATCTTATATTTAACAACTCTGCTCTCTAATACAGTAGCCACTAGCTACACGTGGCTATTTAAATTTAGATTTGAAATAATTACCATTAATGAAATTCAAAATTTATTTTTTTAGTCAATCAGCCAATTTCAAATGCACAATAGACATGTAGTCTAGTGGCTACCATATCGAACAGTGCAAAACATCTCCATCCTGGCAGATAATTCTATTGGACACGGTTGTTTTAGAAGATATAAAAGTTTCCCTAAATATTCTGTTTTTCTAGTTTTGTGACTTCGAGTGTTTTTCTTGATAATAATATGTTCATTTCCTCATTATAAAAAGGAAATATTAGTAACACCAATGTAATGAAATTACTGAAAAATCCTTAGACAGTTCCTAGGATGTAAATGAAATAAATAATTGTCAGCTATACTTACATTTTCTTATCAATAGTCTAAATGAATGAAGAATCATAATTATGAAGATCATGTGGAAAAAAAATTCTTACCTATCCAACTGGATATAAAACAAATAATAGAAAGCATCAACAAATAAGTAATATGAAGCCAAAAGCCTAAATGGCCAACATCCTTCTCCAAAGCTACTTTAGGTCCCCTGATCATTTGCTACTCAATACTCTGTTTTTAACTCTTATAGTATTTCATACATGAAATTTAGTTGTTCAGTGTTGGTCTTTTCCAAAGGTAGAGTACATAGAAAATTTGCAGTTTACTAAATGGTGGGAAAGTATAAGAAATTGAATTTTTTAGCCTACAGATAGCAGAGGGTCACTTGAGAATCCCTCAACGTTACATTTTTAAATATGCTTAATTATTCTGTGTTTATAATGAATGACTAAGAAGAAAGCCAGGTTTAAATTGGAATAGGAGGAATTTGGTATAGATAAAAATGTCTTTCTCATAAAGAGACATTGGGAATCAATTTATGGGTAGCTGTGGGGTAGTAGGTAGAAGGTTGTTAAATAAATATGAGAGACAGGGTGGAACAAAGAGAAAACGACAAAATCAATCCATCCTGGAAATAGAACAAGATATGACATGGTAAAAAGAGCTGGAATTTAAAGCCAGAAGACTGAGATCCAGAAGAAGCTCTTGCCGCCATTTAGTACTGAGGGCCCCTTTTCAGGAATGATACTGTTATGATTCTTGTTTTACAGATGAAGATAATCAGTTCATAGATATCAAAATGATTTTTGCAGCATACAATACTGGTGTGAACAAGAAATTTATAATAGATATGAATGAATCTGGAAACATCATGCCGAAGTTTAGTCATTAAGAAACTATCCAACTTCTTTTAGGAGTTGGAACTTACAAGAAGGCAGCTGGCTAAATTAAAAAGCCCTTCTATTATGTATGCTGTTTTCAGTGATTAAAAAAAAAATCCACCATAGCTAATTAGAAAATCTGCACTATTAGTTTGTTTGAAAAGTCACACATTTAAAAATTATAATGTTAACAACAACCGCAAAAAATGTGCCCAGTTCTTAGATTCTCTTAGAAGATATGATTTCCTTTGGCATCGGTATAGGTGACCCAACCTACTTGATGTGGCCTGCCCCCGATGTAGTAAGCTGCTCGTCATCTTCAGGATTGAAAGTAACCTTAAAAACTTCCTGGGAAAAAGCTTTGGTCCTCAGCATGGTCTGCTCTTCTTTCCAACTCCAAATGGTCAGTGTGTAATCAGGGCTGCCACCAACAGAGGCCAGCAAGGTGCCACTGTAGTTAAAATCCACATAAGCATATCCTATCTGAGTCCCTTCTGGAAGGATGAATGGAAGTCTAATGAATAGGGGCAACATTTATTTCATTCTCAGAAGTGTATTATCAAAGCAACATAGTGAAAGAGAGAGTCAGACCTAGGTGATTTGTATTGTGGGAGGAACACAAAAGGAACAATTACAAAGTTATTCATCACCTTTGGCTTTAGAATGAATTACATCATACGAGGGGAGAGGGTAAAAAATCTTAAGGGCGTTTACGTGAGAAAAACATTTTGAGAACATATTGTATTTAATAAGGTGGGAAGGGGGAGAAAAGTATACCACATAGTGAAAATAAATCAGTCTAGAATTTAAAATGTACCACTTAAATATTCCAAAACTAAAATTTGGCTACTAAAATATTTAATTAGAAAACAAAGTTATAAGATAATTGTGATATTTAGTTTTTGGCTAGGCTACAGTACCCAGTTATTCAATTAAACAATAATCTAGGTGTCGATGTGAAGGTATTTTGTAGATATGGTTAACAACTACAATCAGTTGATTTTAAGTAAAGCAGATGACCTTTGTTAATCTAGGTGGAAATCATCCAATCAATTAGAAGTCTTAAGAGCAAAACTGAGCTTTCTTTGAGGAAAAAGAAATTCTGCCTCAAGATTAAAATCTATTGCCCAGAGTTTGTAGCCTGCTGGTCTGCTCTATAAATTTCAAACTTGTCTGCCCTTCACAATCATGTAAACCAATTCCTTGAAATCTCAGTCTCTCTCTCTCTCTCTCTCTCTCTCTCCTCTCTCTGTCTCTCCCCCCTCATATGACACCATGTTAAATACATATAACATAATGTTATAACATAAATACTAGTTCTCTTTTCCTGGAGAGCCCTGACTAATAAAATAATCTTAAACATTACACCTTCTTTAGAATTCTGTTAACCTTGAACATGGATATTTTAAAGATTCTACTGAACTCACCTCGAAGGATTCTGTAGGGCTTCAGAGAAGGATATTCATAGATGATAATGTTTGGAAAATATCCTTTTTCAGCTAGGGCGAAGTAAGTTTTATTGGGGTGAACCTATTAAAAAATAAAATCTCACTAAAATATTAAAAGGAAGATTTTCATATAAATAGTAGTCCTGTTAATGTCATATTTAGCATCCATTGTTTTATCATTTTGACTATTAGGATCTACTTCAATATATATTTCAAAAAAGGGCATCTGATAGATATTTAATGATGGATATGATCTAAAGTGAAACTAGAAGAGTACTCATTTTAATTTTATTGTCATTAAGACCCACTTCTAGCTCTATAATGTTTAAGAGCTAGAACAGTGGTTCTTAATCTTTCGTATACATCAGAATCATTTGCTAAAACCCAGTTTCTGATTCAGTAGGTCTGGGTTGGGGCTGGAGCATTTGCATTTACCAGTCAACAAATACCCAGGCGATGCTGATGCAGCTGGCCTGGGGACCTCAGTTCAGGAACTACTGAGTTAGACAAACTGTTCACTCTGCACATAAGTCGATCCAAATCTTTGTATAGAAAAATTCATGTTTCCAGTGCAGGTTACATCTCAAATAAAAAATTTCACCTTAGACAAACTTACTATAAATTAATACAAGCTTCCTAGAAGTGAGAAAGATACAATGCTGCCAAACTAGATATAGAGGAAAATACAGTTACGGTGGTCTGGATGAACTGTAGCATTTCAAATGATAGCCATATAAGTTGGATAGAATCATGTTTGTTTCTATTATTTTTGTTCATTGGTAAGCCAGCATTCAGGAGGAGTTAACAGCCAAAAATAAATCAATAAAAATCGCCTGTTATAATAAAAAGCTATTTAAAACACATATTCTACTTGTGAAGAAACAAATATTCTAGCACTTATACCTATTGAGTGCCTACTATTGCCTGATGCTAATATCAGTTGTATATGAATTAATTCCCTTAAATTTCACATCAACCTTGTGAACCCAGACACCATTATCATGTCCATGGTATTGATGAGGAAACTGAGACACAGAGAGATTAAGTAATTCACCCAAGGTCATAGAGTTGGTAAACCTGAGAGAGGATTCAAGCCAGGTGTTGAAGTCAGAAAGCAAATGGGACTAAGAAATAGTGGATCCCAAGGAATTAGAGGTGAATAGATTAAGTTTATGTCTATCTAGATGCCCATTTATTTCCAAAAGAATATTGTAAAAGACGTGTGGTCATGGAAATCTGAATGGGGAGTCAGGAATTTTTTTTACTTTTCTAGGACACTGTTCTTGTCTTGTCAGTGAAAATTTCTGCTCTCTCAGATCAGAAGCTGCTGTGGGGTTGAGGTTTTGGAGTTTTTATTATGTTTAATGGAGACCTGGAACTAGTAAGTCATTTGCTTTGCACACAACATATAGATTGACCCTATCTTTTCTGGAGGGTAATTTATATGCCCCAAAGCACATTTCTCACAGGTTTCTTCTGGCTTTGAAAAAATATTTTCTCAGCACATCTGAATAACTGTTTCAGGAAAGAGGCGATGACATGGGCAATGGAAGAAAGCCCTGTCACTAGCCAGGCACCAATCACTCTGGCACATATGAAGGAAAGCCCCTGGGGACATAATACTTCTCAGAGTTGAGGTGGACAAAGATTAGGGTAGCATTCTTGACTGACCAAACCTCTCACTATTGATTCAAACTAAATATTTTTATAACAAATAGGAACTTTAAAACTACTATTAGCTATAAAGTGATAGACAAATATGTAATAATTAGCGGCTGGCTGCTTAGTGTCTGTAGATAGTGTGTTCCTCAGGACACATGATACGCCAAGATGCCCCTTGACTGACTTCCCTCCACAGAGCACAGGATCATTACTTTGGACCTGTTAGCATTTACATGCAGCTTATTCTACAGTATGAGTACTTGTGTATGTCTGTTTTTTGCTTTTTTGTTTAATATGGGTTGTGTTTCTTTAGATGGACTTTAAACTTGAATTCTTAGAAGTCATGAACTCTTCTTCATTTAAATCTCCCATAGTAGATCCCACGTAGTGTTGGATCCATGGTATCAGATAACAAATTCTTGCTGAATTCATTTATTAGTCTCATACCAAACTCCCTGAGGACAAAGACTTTATCATGTACAATGCTATAGAGATGTGTCAAGGAGGAAACAAACAGGAGATTATCATTCACTCGTCCACCTCACCATATCTTGTTTCCACAGTCAATCTATCTCCAGGTCTTATCTATTGGTCTCAGATTTTCCACACTCTCATTTCCACTGCCATGTGTCTGATTCACTCCTCAGATCAAGAATCTTCAAAAACTACTCCCTCACCTCCACTTCTACTATAAATGCCACATCTGGCTCCACCTAACCTAATCAAAAGTATTTTCCACCACTCCCTCTGGCTTGGCCCAATCATCAGAGCCACATCAGCCTTTCTGCTGAAAACCTTCTGCCTCTGCCAGGGTACTTTGAAGTGGCCCCTGCCACCTTCTAGTTCTGTCTGGTCTGCTCATATCTGGCAGGAAGAACAAAAACATGGCAGGCCTCTGTTTGGATCATAATCCTCCAAGAAGTCTCTTAAGTATCTAACATGGAACTGTTTTTCATTTGAGACCCCAAATCCTGCGCATTTATCCTTCTTTTCCATCACTCATTTCCTACAGCCTAATCTGAACATAACACCAAAGACACTGAGAGGGACCCTTGGGACTCCACAGATAGGGTCCATCTGTTATCTAGAAAAGCAGATCTAGGACTCCTACATTTAAGGAGCACAAAGTAGGGGAAAAAACAATGGTATGGATCAATAACAATGCCCATTATTATAGAGATGTCAAGAAAGATACAAAAGGCCTTCTTTAGATTTGGCACTAAAAGTCCAATTGGGCACTTTAATAAAGGCAATTTCAGTGAGGTTAAGGGGAATAAAAACAGATAACGGAAGCTTGGTTTTGAAAGGAAGATCAATAATCGGTGGGTAAAAAGAATGTATTGATAGGCAGGGGCCTTTCAAGATGAGAAAAACTTGATTTAGTATGATTATATGCTGATGATAAAAAACCTAAGGAAGTAGAGGCTGAACATAGGAAAAGACAACTGATGGAGAAAGTTGGAGGTGGAAACGACTGGTCTCAAATCATAGGCAAGTCCTTCTGCTGAGTGTCCTAAACTATTGAATGCATACACTATATCTCACCTCTTAATGTTCAATTATATACTTAAATTTTATCTGGCATTTATCTCTAGTAAATATTTGAATTATCATTTGTATATTAACCACCTTATTATTTTTGCAGAATAACAACATAGCATTTAGTGTGAAAACACCTGCATGACTGTGGTCTTCAAAACTAACCTCGATGAGCCCCAGTTTCCTTATCTACAAAATGAGATGATAATATTATTAATGTAATACATTATAATATTGCACAGAGTAACGCTAGAGAATACAGTGTTTGTAATCATTGTGTTGAAAATGCACTTAACAGCCACTGCTGGCTGGTCCACAGAATAAACAATCAAAGACGGATTTTTCTCCTAAGTTACTAAAGCCTGTTATACCCCAATGACACCAATTCCTCCACCACTGCTACTTCGCAGGTAGATCTGTTCCTTGGTTTTCAAATCCAGGAGGACCAACTGGTTCCCAGCTATGTACATCAGTGTTTTGTTGTCCAAAAGTTGTAGGTTGGCTCGTTTTCTGCAGTCATAACCAAAGGAATGTCTGAGGTAAAGTTCTTAAGGAAAAGAAGTACAATAAAGCAACCATCCTAGGAACAGTAAAAATAATGAAATAAATATATTTTAAAAAGCCATACTCTTAGACAAAGATTTTGGAGCTGAAGTAGTTTAATTTTATCCTGAAACTCAGAATTTTTCTAGCTATTACCAACACAATTTTGTTTTTAAATTACATGAAAATCCTCATGCTCTGATTACTTAATATTTTAATATTTCTAGGGAAGTACTGAATGTATATTTTTTCACAATAAAAATTAAGGTTAAGACTTCTATTTTGAGTACTAAACAGAGCAAAGTCATCACCTAACTAATTTCATTTTCCTCTCTGTGCCAGTTTGAAAATATTATGTACCCAAGAAAAGCCAGGTTTTAATCCTGATCCAATCTTGCGAGGGCAGCCATTTTTAATTCAACACTGTAGGGTGGAAACTTTTGATTAAATTATCCCCATGGAGATATGACATGCCCAATTGTGGGTGAGTGTGATCTTTTGATTAGATGGAGATATGACTCCACCCATTCCAGGTGGGTCTTGATTAATTTACTGGAGTCCTTTAAAAGAGGGAACATTTTGCAGAGTCAGAACAGAAACAGATGTTTGGAGATGCTTGGAGCCCAGCAGACATCACCATATGCCTTCCCCATGAGATATTAAGCAAGTCAGAACCTGGAGAGAGCCAAGGGAATCCAAGAGATGAAAGTCAGCGCCAGAGAAGCAAAGAACCCCCAAGAACAAAGGCTGAAAGCAACAGACGCCAAGAGCAAGGGACTAGCAGATGCCAACCATCCTTCCTTGAGCCAAGGTATCTTTCTCTGGAAGTCTTAGTTAGGACATTATTTATGGCCTTAGAACTGCAAACTTGTAACTTACTAAATTTCCTTTTTAAAAGCTGTTCCATTTTGATGTGTTGCATTCCAGCAGCTTTACAAACTAACACACTCTCTCCTAAATCACAATCTATTACGTGGAAGGAAGTTCATTACACTGTCACCCTTTTAAAATGCCTAAAAGAGAAGCCATTCAGTAAATGTTTGTTGACTGAACCTATTAAAAATATTATATGCGCTGAATGATAGATGTTTAAATTCTAACATAATTTTGAGATTCTAACATACCATTTATAATATGATTACTGTAATAAATTGGCAAATATATTTGAAATTTAATTCATATAAACACATTCTAAAAAATTACTAAATAATATATAGTATATAAACACTATTAATGAATAGGTTTATAGTTTCTTTCTGAGTTTGTTAGTGTGTATATTGTGTGTAGTTAAGACTGTGTATATATCTATTTATGCTTATAGAATAAAATTCCTCTAATTCAGAATAGAGGTTTAAAAATATGAATTATAAAACATCTGTTAAATATACATTGTTACTACTTTCAAGCTCAATAGTAAAATGACCCACATTATAAGCATAATAAATAAATTAAATCAATATATGAAAAAACTATCATTTGTAAAAGAGTTCTATTATAAAGTGGTAGATCTTAAGTAGTTAGATTCTTATCACACAAGAATTTATTATTTAGAAGTGAAAGTTGAAGGAATATTAGAGATACTTTTATGTCTTGACCTCTTACTTAAAAAACAATTCTGATTTTAGAGGATTCCATCTATTTGTCAGTAAATAAAAATTTTCAGAGAAAGAAATTTTGTGGGACTTTTAATAAGAATATGTAGAATGTAAAAATGAAGAGAAAAATAAATTAATGCAATTGAACTGTGAAATAAATTCAAATTATTACCAACTATACCCATCTCATTACTTAATAGTTAAATTGAGAGAGCATAACTGAATGAATGAATTCAGGGTATTTGATTTCTTTAAGAAAAAAGAATTCCATACATTTAAGAAAAACATAAATACCTAAAATTAAATCCTATATGGAGCAGCAAATGAATATGTGATTCAAAGATCCAGGTGAAGCTATCAGAACTCATGGGGAATGTCTGGGAGCCTCTGTAGTCACAGTACAAAAACAAAGTTGGATATACAGTCCCTTTCTTTAAAAGGTGCAGGACATTTTGCTTACCTTCTTATTCCCTTTCTGTAAACCACCGTTCTCACATTTCCTTTTTCCTTCTCTCCTTTCTCTTGTCTCTGGTGCTGATATAATGCATTAGAAGGCATTAGAAGTTACATGTCTGCAACTATGAGTAACTATGAGACTAGAAGTGGGTTGACATTTCTTCACTAGCTTAAAGAAAGCTGAAAATCAGAGATATTATCTTTTATCTAATATAATCATCTCTAATTTCTAGGAGGAAAAACTTCTCTTACATGCCACAACTCTTACTAAAGGCCTTTTCAATTGCTGAAGGAGTGACATTATAATTTCCCAAACTCTCCCTCTCTAAATCACAACCTACTTGGGGGGGCAATGACTGCTTCTTGCTCACCTTTATTTCCCAAGTACAGTATCTTGAGCTACTTAGGTACTCAATAAATGTTTAATTATTCATTGATAACTTAATTAGTTAACTAACATATAACTAACTTTGATCCTACCCTCTTAACCCCAGAGAGCAGCAGCAGTCCCTAACTGGAGTTTTGAAAATATTAAAATGTGTTTTAGTCTACCTCCAAAAACTCCCTTCTATCTTGTCCCATCCTCTCTTTTGGTTTGCCTTCCTATCAGGGACCCAGTGACTCTGATCTTCTTTCATGGCTGTCTAGGACCTCCACTCTCCACTCTAAAAATGTGTTTAAACACGGTTTCAACTTCTGTTTAATCTCTTTTATAATTTACGCTCTGGTTTAGGTGATACTTTTTAAATGGTACATTTTTTTGCTAAAGTAGATTGATCCAGAAGAGGTAAATTTTTAAAAATGAAAGAGACTGAATATAATTAATAAAAGATAATCTATTCTATATTTTAAAGGCTAGTAATCTAAAGAGTGTACAACAGCTCACCTCAGCAATAGAAAACAAAAGAGTAAAGACCTGGAGGTTTGAGGAAGGTATTCATGAAGTGATATGGGAGGAGAAAATAGCAGGAGTTAACCTCATATTTGACTTCTATTCACTGAAGAAATAGATGGGCCTTGCCATTCCGTTCTGATCATGACATGAAAGGGCTAGAAAGGTGCCTAATGTCTTCCAGAAATTAGATTGGAAGTATAATGAATTTTTAAAGCGCTGTTGGTTTGGCTGCTTCTTCAATACTGCATTCAGTTCTAGATACCACACCAAAGAACTCCCACAAAATGTAGTGTGACCAGAGGATAGTGATCCAGATAGAAAAGGCTTGACAATCATAACAAATGAGATCAGCAGAAATAACTGAGGATGTTTAAATATTTATCCTGGAGAAAGGAGTACTCAGTGTACTCAGAGGATACATGATACATATTTCTTAATTGGGTTGCTTGTCTTTTTGATTTTGAGTTGCAGAATTTCTTTATAAACTCTGGGCATTAAACCTTTTATTGGACATGTAGCTTCCAAATATTTTCTCCCATTCTGTAGGTTGTCTTTTTAATGATGAAGTCCTTTAATGCACGAAAGTTTTAAATTTTGATGAAATCCCATTTATTTATTTTTCTCTTTTTTGTTCATGCTTTTGGAGTAAAGTCTAAGAAACCATTGCCTAACACAAGTTATAACTTCTCTAAAAAAAAAAGGGGGATGTTACTTTGTGAGTTCTCTGGTGTCAGAAGTGCTCAAGGAAAGACTATAGCTATACAGCCATGCATCCAACATAAGTAGAGAAAATCAAACAGTGGATAAAAAGTTGATGTCACTGCTGACTTTTATGTATAGAATTCAGGCATTTCTCTCCAATACAGAGACCTTCTATTATCTTGGAGCAGTGAGTCTCCACTCCAGAGGCTGAGGGAGAGTGACACATTCAAAACTTCTTGGAAAGCTTTATAGAGTACTTATGCCTGAGCCCCTCTCCTTATGGAAATAACACAGTAGGTCTAGAAAGGTGTCAGAGAATGCACATTTTAGGAAAAGCTTCCAGGTGACTCTGGAAGCCCCATTCTAAAACATTAGGCTAGAACAATGCTAACAGAACTATTTTTGTCAGAAACTTGTCCAGAGAGATTTTTTTTTTTAATTTTTAAGACACTCTAAAGGGAGAAAACAAGATTCACAGTAAGTTCATTTTAGTCTCACTTGGAATTAAACAAGAGTTAAAATAAGTATCGTTAACAGTAAAAATCAGTAAGAAAGGCACTGACTTCTACCTAAATATTTGTATTCTTTAAAACTTGCTCAAGTGCATATACTATCTAAATACAATGCTTGTGATAATACAAATTAATATTATGGCTAGCTATATTACTATGTTCTATTTTTATATAAAAAGTAAAACCAAGTCAGGAAGTATGCTGGTTTGAATCTGTGGTGGATCCCAGAAAAGACACATCATTTAATCTTCATTCAATACTGCTGGCTGGGAACTTTGATTGTTCCCATGGAGATGTGACCCACCCAATTGTGGATGGTAACTTTTAATTAAATGGCTTCCATGGAGTTGCATCTCCACCCATTCAAGGTGGAGTTGCTTACTAGAGCCCTTTAAGAGGGAACCATTTTGGAAAGAGCTACAGAACCCACACAGCCAGGGACCTTTAGAAATGAAAAAGGAAACACCTCCAGGGGAGCTTCATGAAACAAGAAGCCATGAGAGAGAGAGCTAGCAGATGCTGCCATGTTCATGATGTGCTTTTCCACTTGAGAGAGAAATCCTGAATGTCATCAGCCTTCTTAAACCAAGGTATCTTTCCCTAAATGCCTTAGATTGGACATTTCTATTGACTTGCTTTAACTGGGATAATTTAATGGCCTTAGACCTGTAAATTTGCAGTTTAATAAATTTCCCTTTTTAAAAGCCATTACATTTCTGGTGTACTGCTTTCCATCACTAGCAAACTAGAACAGGCTTTGGTATCAGGAGTGGGGTGCTGCTGTGGTTTACAAAGACCAAATATGTTGGAACGCTTTTTTAGATGGATAGGGGAAAGATTTTGGAGGAGTTGTGAGGAATTTAATAGAGAAGGCCTAGAATGCTTTGAAGAGACTGTTGGTAGGAAGGTGGACTCTAAGATTCCTCTGATGAGGCTCTAGATAGAAATGAGGTGTGTATTATTGCAAACTGGAAGGAAGGCGATCCTTGTTTTAAAATGGCAGATAATCTGGAAAAATTGACTAATGGCTTTGGCTGGAAGGCAGATCTTAAAAGCCATGAACTTGAATATTTAGCAGAAGAGATTTTCAAATTAAATGTGGAAAGTACAACCTGGTTTCTCCCTGCAACTTATAATGAAATGTGATAGAAAAGAGATAAGCTGAGAACTAAGCTCTTGGGTACAAAGAAACCAGAAGTTAATGTTCTTGAAAATTCTGGGCTTCCAGGAAGGGAGACCCCAGAGAATAGTGCCCCAATGAGGGTTTAACCAAATGTGGAACCAGTCAGCCATTTCAGAGAAAGCCAGGATTGGAAATGAAGCTATCCAGGAAGGATTTGTGGGAACTCCTTTTGTCTGATGGGCATTATCCAAGCTTACTACATAGAAAATCAACAAGAGTATTGCAGGATCTATATAAAGAGAACCACTATCAGTCTAGACTGAGAGGGCAGAGAAGGGACACAGTGAAGGTAAAATAATTTCAGAGGCAAAACTATGGAATTTAAGGCCTGAAATCAAGTAGCCTCGGGCCAGGAGAGCATGCCCACCCAAACACTTGGAGAGGGTGAGTTTGCCCCAAAGGCAGAGGATGGGCCTTCCACCTTGTTGCAGTGGAAGAGTTGTGCTGCCTCAGGCATTGGAGAGGGTAAAGCACATTCCTTGGGGATTGGGGAGAGCCTGGCTGCCAACAAATGGAGCGGTTGAGCATGTGCTGAGAGACAACAGAGAGCCCAGGTGCAGCCCTGATGCTTAGAGAAGGTGGAGCCAAGAAAAAGGTGGTTTTCCCAATGTCCCCTAAGGTTGCATTCAGAGAGAGGTGGGCCACTGCATAGGCCCTTTGGACTGCCACCTTTTAAAGTCCCAAAGATAAATGACTCTCAGACTTCAAAATCTAATGGATGTTGCCCTGCAGATTTTCAAAACTGCTTAGGTCCAGTGACCCCTGTGTTCTTTCCAATTCCTCCCTATGGAAATGGAAATATGTATCTTATGATTGTCCCTTCTTTGTATGTTTGACAGCAAATAACTTTTTGTAAGTTTTACAGGTCCAGAGCCAGAGAAGAGTTTTGCCTGAGGACAGACCATGCCTGTAGTTGACTTTGATGAGATTTTGAACTATTTCTGTCTTTGTATTGTATTGTATATGTATTGTTACTGAAATGCTTTAAGAGCTTTCTGATAATGTTATGGAATGAATGTATTTTGCATTTTGGAAAGAACATGTCTTTTGGAGGTCCAAAGGGTGGAATGTGCTGGTTTGAATCTGTAGCAGACTCCAGAAAAGCCATGTCCTTTAATCTTCATTCAATATTGCTGGATGGGAGCTTTTTTTTTATTGTTCCCATAGAGATGTAACCCACCCAATTGTGGGTGGCAACTTTTGATTAGATGGCTTCCATGGAATTGTATCCCCACCCATTCAAGGTGGGGTTGCTTACTGGAGCCCTTTAAGAGGGAACCATTTTGGAAAGAGCTATAGAACCCATACAGCCCGAGACCTTTGGAGATGAAAAAGGTGAGCTTCATGAAACAAGAAGCCATGAGAGAAAGTGAGCAGATGCTGCCACGTTCACGATGTGCTTTCCAGTTGAGAGAGAAATTCTGAATATCATCAGCCTTCTTGAACCAAGGTATCTTTCCCAGGTTGCCTTAGATTGGACATTTCTATAGACTTGCTTTAATTGGGACAGTTATATGGCCTTAGGACAGTAAATTTACAACTTAATAAATTTCTCTCTCTCTCTCTTTTTTTTTTTTTTGCATGGGCAGGCACCGGAAATCAAACCCGGGTCTCCGGCATGTCAGACAAGAACTTTCTCTGCTGAGCCATCATGGTCTGCCCATAAATTTCCCTTTTTAGAAGCCATTCCATTTCTGGTATATTGCTTTCCAGAAGCTAGCAAACTAGAAAAGGAAGTACACCACTTTATCTCTGTAAGCACATCTCCATAAGAAGCCAGTGGGTAAGCCATATGGTGATAGCCACCACCTATCTGCAGGTGGGAATTCTAAGTTGCTAGCTAAGCACCTTAACAAAACTCATCTTCTAACTATCTTTCTTGCAAACTTAATATCATAAAGTGATAGCAAACACCAAATCGCATTGTCTATTATCCCCACTTTTACATTTCTTCATAGACTTTTATTCACCAGGCTTGGTCCCAGCCTCCAATTAAAACTTATTTTGTGCCCTTAGGATCTACTTCTCTGATAACTTATTTGATAAATAAATTAAAGTGAAAATACTAGTGACAGTGTCACATCAGTGTTTCAAGAAAGAAAATCAATGCGTTATCTTGACAGCATTGACAAAGAGATGCCAGATTAGCAGAGGAGATAAATGCGGATACGAGGAGCTTCTATTCTCCTTCACTTCATGTGTCATGGGCTGCTGTCTTTTCTTCCTGTGCAAAGGACAGCCAGAAAACCATCAACTCTCTTTGTGGTTATTTGGCATCATTAAAAGCTCAGGTGGAATTAAGATCAAACATTTTTACCTCAAATCTCCTAAAGGACCAACAATGCCAACCTGACTAAAAGGGGGGAAAGAAGTGTAACTAATAAGGTATCAGTGGCTGAGAGAGTTCAAACAGAGTCAAGAGGCTACTCTGGACATCATTCTTATGCAAACTTCAATTCAACATTGCTACCTATCATAACTTACCAAACACCAACAAAAACCATTTCAGCCAATCCTAAAGAACATCTAGGGCAATATATAAGATTCTACAGAAGTTCCATGCACTAGGGTAACTTTCCAGAAACCTACGGTCCCAAGACCACATAAGGCCTGAAACCTAGAGGGCCCAGCCTCTTCAGAACAACAGCTAGTTCCATCTCCCTACCCCTTATTATTGACAGCCCTCCCAACATGAAAAAGTTAGAATGGGCTTAGCTCAAATACCCTTAAAGAGTGGGAGAAAGATCAGAGGTAATGATGGAGTTATACAGGGAAGACAGAGTTTAACAAATGAATATGATTGCTGAATCATTATATTAATATTTCTTTTAGTCTCTAGTATCTTAGAGAAGCTGGAAGTAAAAACCTAAAATTGTTGAATTGTAACTCATACCAAACTCTTAAATCTGTTCTACAACGAATTGTTGAGCTGTGCATTGAAATTTATTGCTTTTTTGTATATATGTTATTTTTCACAAAAAAAAGAAAAAAGAATGATGATAAAAAATATATATTCCTTCTAGGCTCCAATATTTTGGAGCAGCTAGAAGGAAAAATCTGAGATGATGATATAGTAGCCTATACAAACTCTGGGATCTGTCCTGTAACTACTTATTGAAGAGTGCTTTGAAAACGATTGCTTTTTTCTTTCTTTGCTCTGTATATATGTTATATTACACAATAAAAAAAGTTTTAAAAATTTCCGTAAGGGTCAAGCTTCTTAGAATTATGTAAGACAGCGGCTGGCAAACTTTTTCTGCAAAAGGCCAGGTAGTAAATATTTAAGGCTTTGTGGGCCGGTCATTACTGCCTTTACAGTGTAATGGCAGGCATAGAGAAAAGGTAAATGAATGAATGTGGTTATGTACCAATAAAACATTATTTAGAAAAACAGGCAGAGGGCCAGATTTGGTTAATGGCCTGTGGCCTGTAGTTTGCCTATCCCTGACTTAAGATGCTGAAACCCCCAAATTATACATATGTATCTGTAGTGGATACACAAGCATGAGAAGATCCAGTGGTATTCTGGAATCTGGAGTCACATAAGGCATTGAAACAAGTTCATCATAATCGTAGAAGAAGTTCTCCGATATCATCTTCTTAACTTCCTCCTCTGCCTCTTCCGCAGGTGGGATAAGGGTTTCCATAGACTGATACTCTAAAAAATTAAAATATTTTAACTAAGAAGAGTATTGCGTGAATCCTAAAATTGCATTTCCCAAAGACAGGAGGAATGTACATAGCCTGAAAAGCTCTAGCAGTATGTACTACTGACGGCCCTAACATATGATGCTACATACCAGTAAGCATGAGAGGAAAAGCCAGCATGCCTGCCTGTGTCAGAGTGAAGGCTGAGCTCTGGTCTTGGTTGCAACAGAGTCTGCAAGGGCAACTTCCAATCAATTCCAAAGGAGAAGCATGCTCAATTATCTATGGTAGAACACTGCTTAGAACATCCTACTCCTCATAAAACAAAAGTTCTGTATGTGCTCCTCAGAAATAGAATATACAAGTCTGGAGTTGCTAAATTCCCTATCAGAATGTGTGGGATTCTGTTCTATGTATCACTCCCCACACATATCCTTAACCTGCAAACTTTTCTTTCTTTGGATTTACAACTGTAAAAATAGTGACAATTACCAACAGAAAACCAATAATACTTACCTCCAATGCTTTCCAAATTATCATCTTGGGTTGAACTTGAACTTCCTTCCAAGTGTTCCGTATATGGGCCTTCTTCCTCTGAATATAAACCTTCCCCTTCAGTAAATGTTTCATCAGTAGTATCTTCTAAAAATTTGTAATCTTCTTTTGTAGCAGCTATTTTAAAAATTATTTTAACAATTTGTGAATTTTGAATAAAACATTTTCTTTAAAAATTTTGAACAAAACGTTTTCTTATTTCTAAATAGTTAATACTTCCAAATTTCTGCTCTAAATTTAATGAATTCCACTACTCAAAAATTCCTAGAAAAATAATTTTATTTGGTCATTCTTGGAGCTTCAAAAAAAAGCATTTCCTGTGAACTAATCTCCACTTCCACTTCATTTCCATACTATTTTCTATTACTGTATACTTACAAAAGTAAAAGATGAAGAAAAGGAAGAGGCTGGTAGGTTGCTAGAATTATTTTACTTCAATTTGGTTTTACCAACATTTATAAAGGACCTGTTTTGTTAAAGACAAAGAATACTTATTGAAGAATATGTTTCTATGTGTATGTTTGTTTATTTATGAAGTTATATCCCAAGAATAAATCATAATAGTGACTTCCAGACAAGCTAGGAGAGAAAGAGAATTAGGATGGGAGTAGAACGTGCCTTTGTATAAGCCAACATTCAGATCAAGTACAAGCATGGACATGGTTAAAATACAAAATGCCAAGTGGGTGAAAGACAGAGCTGAGTGAACCTTCAGAAGACCAGGGAAGAAACAGCAAGTGTACTAGAAGCAGAGTTAGCTATGTAGTACATCTGAGACAAAGCTAAAATATTAGGAACGAGGTCAAGACAAATATGAAAAGGGAAGGAAATCTGGACAATGTCAATTAGCAAGATGACAGGACAGGGTTCCACAGCATTCATGTGTTTGGATGGGATGAAAATATCCCAGGTACCTAAATGGGCCAAACACACAGCTTGGATTCCCAATGAAGGGCCTTGGGGAACTACTCCCCAATAATACCATCTAATGGAAACTTTAATTCTCTCTTGGGACTGTGGCAACCAAAGACTATTTCTACATTTTAAGACTTGTGGGTTAATAATTTAACATTATATGTGCTGGCCTCCCCCCGGAAAAGGAGTTAAGCTGCTCAGTAGGTGAGTCTGTTGGACTCTTAGGGCAAAAGGCTAGGATGAGGTGATCACTGATAAAGGAATTGGGAATGAATGCCAATGAAGAAGTGTAAGTAATAAAAAATAATATAAGCCTTGGCAGGGAGGGGGGAGGTTGTACCATTGATGGAAAATAGAAGTTAGGAAAATGATAATCGGGCAGGAAGTAGACATATTACTTAAAGATGGTGAAGCAGCAAATCTAAACAATTTGACGATGACTGGGGATACTTATAGTTTATATAAACCTGAAAAAGCAAAATAGACTGGCAGAAGGCTTATGGTTTGAAATATAAACCATAAGCATTTGCCCTCTTATTCTTGGAAATAATCTAAGATCAACATCAAGAATGAGAAACAAAAATACAAACTATTTTCTTGTGAAACTAGAAGCACCTAAAATGCCAAATCACACAGGCTAAGCCTACTTAAAATTAAGCCTAAGAGTCACCCCTTGAGAACTCTGTTGTTGCTCAGATGTGGCCTCTCTTTCTCAGCCAAGA
>PVIY010032215.1:0-29184 GCA_004026745.1 Myrmecophaga tridactyla
AAAAGTAAGGAAAATTTAAGTATTAAAATATGACTATGTGACTCAGTATTCCATCTGGAACAGAAATCTCTCCACTCTCTTTAGCATTATTTGCACACTATTGAAATATCATAACAAAATGTGTACATAGTGGTACAACTAAAAACTACACAATTAAAAGCAAATTAAGGGGCAATTCCAGTCACACTAACTGCCCACAAACTTCAGCCATTTTGTAGCTAAATAAACATAAATCTCAGTGAAGATGATTATTAGCCATTGCAGGCTCATTCTCTTGGGACCTAAGAAAGTGCTCTGCTCTTCCTAGGATCTCATTACTGGTATTATTAAGTGGACTTCTTTCTGAGCAAAATATAGAACAAGGGAAGATAGTTTCAATTTAAAGTTTTACTCCTACAACTCCCTAAAGATGATCTTATCAAGGCCCAATGAGCACTGCATAGATGAAATAAAGGTCAAATTTCAGTCCTCATTTGACTTGATCTACCCTGCAACTTTTGACACAGTTTATCACTCTGTCATGCTAGAAATACTCCTTACACTTAGTTCTCAGGTCATCATACTTCCATGTTCTCCTTATACTTCTCTTGCTGCTTGTTCTCAGCATTATTGCCACAATCCTTGAATTTTGAAGTGCTTCTAAATCAATTATTTGAACTCTTTCCTTACCCATCCACATTCACTCCAGGGTAATCTGTCTTGTCTGATGGCTTTAAGTGTTCTCTATTTCTGAATAAGTTTTAATTTTTTATCTGATGACCCTTTCCCTCCCCCAAACTCCATACCCATACATCCATACACCTATTTCACACCTTTTACTGGATGTTTACTGGGAATCTCAAGCAAAGTTAAGTTCATGACAAACCTTCCCAGTCTGCTTCTCATGCCCCTTTCCAGTAAATGTCTGTAATCCAGCCTACAGAAAATCATGAAATAACACCCAATATTTATCCTATCTTTCACATCATACCTGATTAATTAACAAAATTCTCTTGGCTCTATCTTTAAAGTATATTGGAAGCTGACCAGATTTTCCCAACTCAGAGTTTCCACCTTAGACTAAGCTCCTGTCCTCTCCACCTGTATTATTACAGAAGCTGCTGAATGCTCTTCCACTACCATCATCAGCCCAGTTGAGTCACTTTTCAACAGGGAGCCAGAGCTGTCCCAGTAAAATGCCATTTAAATCCTGTTATTCCACTGCTCTGAACCCTCCAGTGAATTCTCAAGTTAGTCAAAGCCTAAATTATCACAAAGATGTCCAATCTATGTAAGCCCTGAAGTTCATCTCTCTGCTCCTGAACCCTACTATTCTCCCCTTCAATGCTTGCCATATCACAGCCATGCTTCCCTCCATTATCTTCCTAGAATGCCAGGAGCAGGTTGATGACTTTTGCAGTTGTTCCTCTGTATTTGGGGAATGCTCAGCTGAGGGATCCTCATAACTAGCTCCCTCACATTATCAGATTACAGTTTGTATCTTTTTACCACTTTTAGGTTTTTCCCTTTCTACTGCACTATGATAGGCCTCTCTTTCATTTCTTAGGCTCCTTTACATTATTATTTTCTCCAGTACAGCTCATTTTGTTATATTACAAACATCTCACTTCTGTATTTCACTTTTTTCTGTCACCTTCACTAGAATGTGCTCTTCCCCATGTGATTTTAATGGGAAACATATCAGTTCACTCTTTATTTCATGTTCATTTGTAGAATTGCTATGAGGTCATTTAGGCTGCCTATTTTAAATGAGTCACCTAGTACAAACAGAGAACTATTTTATGGAAGGTGATATCTTTGAAAAATATGGAATCCAATGTAACTAAAAAGGGTTAACTCTGGGAGAAAGTTGCAAACACCTGGATTCCATCTCAGTCTTGATCTTGCCTCATTCTAATATTCTCTGATTCCCTTAATGATCCCCAAATTTCATCATTTATAAAAATCGAATCAGAATAAGTTAGAATGGCCATAGCTCAAATACCATTAAAAGAGTGGGATAGAAAGATCAAATGTGAGAAGGTATGGTTTAACAAACAAATGTGATTGTTGAATCATTGCATAGATATTTCTTTCATTTTCCAGTATCTTACAGCAGCTAGAAGTAAAAACCTAAAATAGTGGAATTGTACCCTATACCGAACTCTGAAACTTGTTCTACAACTAATTGTTGTGCTGCTTTGAAATCTACTGCTTTTTTGTATACATGTTATTTAGCACAAAAAGAAAAAAAACCTCAATTTTAATGATAAAAAATATTTATTCCTTCTAGCCTCCTATATTCTGGAGCAGCTAGAAGGAAAATTCTGAAAGGATAATGTACTAGTCCATGACAAACTCTGGGATCTGTCCTGAAACTACCTGTTGAAGAGTGCTCTGAAAATTATTGCTTTTTTCTTTCTGTGTTTTGTATATATGTTATACAATAAAAACATTTACAAAAATCCAAGCAAAGGATTTTCATCACTTTGAGTCAAGTTCTGGCTTAGTGTTTTCCATGTATCGTTTAATTTATTCCCTATGATACTCATCATAAGTAGGTTAAAGATTAATAGCAGTGATTTTTAGATGGCCAAGTTAGGGTTTAATAAGCATAAAGAATTGTACGGTAACTGCTGTTGTTTTTTCTAGAGACCTCTTATTCAACCACTAAGCCACTTATTTGTTATATAATATTAGGATGCTACTGGACTCCATGGTTCCCTCTCTTTTTGAACATAGCTGTTAATTCATAACCAATATGACAATATGTAGAGGATTTAGTTGTTATTCACAAATGGGTACTTCATAACTATAGGGTCAGAGAAATGTTTCCAACAATGACCAAATCATCTGCTGGGTGATTCCTGCAATCTTACATTTGCAATCAACACTGATATGAACATAGAAAAAATCCATTTCACTTCCACCCAGTATCAGAACACTTATGTGCAACTTTTACTGTCTCAACCTATGAAGGTGTACACTGTGGATCCAGGAAACTTATAACTGCTCCTTCTTCCCAGTGTACTGGATTCTTTAAGGATCTCAGGGGGTTATAGCATTGAAAAGCTCTGCAAAGGTAATTAAACATGTTTTGGCTCATTTAGGAGAATGTGGCTCAAAGCAATAGAAGGGTAAATTTAAAAAAAATCATGATGATTTTGACATATTGGGAACGTATTCCTTAAGAAATATCTTTCTAGAACATTATTTAATTGTCATATAACTTTGAAGTATGTTTTACAATTTCCATATAGACAAAAGATTTTCAAGTGCAGTCAATTACCTAGCCAAGCTAAACTCAGAACTTCAGTACAGTTACGATTTCAATCCAAGGTATTCAAATTATAATACTCAGGATATATCATGTTTACCATGCAAAACTTTAAGATGCATAATCTTTGACTAACCAAGTATGAGTATATTGCTCTATATGTGGTTGTCACTTATCCTCATTTTCTATACAGGTAGATTTTGCACAATCTTATGCATTCTTACTCTCCATCAAATCATTACTCAATTTTGAAGTGAAAGGACAGCTTCATATTCATGAGTGCCCTATTAGCTTGTCAAGTTTTTCCATTATGTATCAAAATGACGGTTACTGAGCATTTAGTATGGACCAGACACTCTTCTAATTGCTGTAGAATTTATATTTCATTTTGCTGCTCTCAATAGTCTTGTGAAATAAAATTAATTATAATTCTCATATAGAGAAGAGTTATCTGAGACCCAGAAAGGGTTGTTCAAACATTAGACAAGGTTGCAAATGTAGAGACTGACTAAGCCAAGGCTCAAAACCATTTCTCCTAGCACACTTCACCCATCACATGCTCCAGATATACTGCCAGGCAGTAAGGACAAAGGGTTGATCTAAAGTTTGCTCTCAAGCCTTGTACTAAAGAAGGGCATATTTTATAGAATGAAAACAAATCTTGTTAACCAGTAAGTGCAATAGGCCATGATCAAATTATCATACTTGATCATGGGTGACAGGCCAAAAAGGAGACCCAGCTAAGGGTAGAGGGGAAGATGTGTGCTATGAGGGAGTTGATGTGGGAAAACGAAGCATGCATCCATCCTTGAACACTGATTGGACTGTGGGAGGAGGGTATTTCTGGCAAAAGTGACCAGGACCAAAGCTGGTAATGGAACAGCAGGTTGAGGAACTGACAGAAGTTTAGCAGATTTGTTAGGAGTACAGAGTCTATGTATGGAAAGAGTAAGGATGAGATGACATCACAGAATGTTTTATTCCACATTCAAAATTTCTGATCATTCCCTACACTTTCTGGAGGTAGAAATTTTTAATCTTCTTGTGCACTTCACAGCCAAATTCCATAAAAATGAGAATAAATAGTCACCTAGTACATAGGCTAATGCTTGAAATATGCAGACAATTTGCATTTCCTAATAGAATGGGCTTGTGACAGAGGTAGTTTTCAATTAAGCATCAGATTATCTTTTATGTACAAAAGCTATTTGGAACCATGAGTTAGAAATCACTGGCCTACATGCCCTTGAGTGGAGTCAAACCTGAGACAGCAGTGCTGCAGTGGGGACAGCACAGGTCAGGCAGATGACATGGGCTCAAAATTTGTCTCACTGTTCACCAAATGTGGTACTTTTCAGTAGTGATTTAATCTTTTTAAACCTCAGTTGCCTGTGTTTAAAAGAATAAGAAGAATAATAATATCTATATGGAAATTTTGTAAATATTAAAAGTGGTGATATTTTAAAACTACTTAGCAGAGGGTTTGAAGCATGGGCAACATTTATAAATTAGTGGTCTAATTCAGAAACATCAAGCCCCACCTAACAGATGATGGAAATTTCAACTCTGGGGCCTTACTCCTTACAGTTAGAGTTGATTTGATCAGGTCTGTCCAAGGAATCTGTTATCTGCCAGGATGTCAACTATTATTAGATTGACAGCAGCAGAATCTTTTCAAACAGTTTGCATTCCAAATGTACTGGATTTGAGGAATTTTCATGGTTTTGCAGTATGGAGAAAGGTCTAACAAGGAAGTTAAACAAAAAATATTCATTGAGAAAGCTGGAAAAATCTTATATGTGCTGGTTTAAAACTGTTATGTACTACACATAAGCCATGTTCTCTTAATCCTTATCAAATCTCGTGCGGGCAGGTCTTTTGCAGGTTGAAATTTCTTGAGTATATTGTTTCATCGGGGCTGTTATCCACTCATTCAATGTGAGTCTCCATTTGACAGGACTCCTGAAAAGAGCTGACACAAGGAAACTTCTGGGAGAAAACTCAGACACAGACATTTGAAGATGCTGAGTAGAGAAGATGAAACTTGTCTGCCCCAGAGAAGCTAAGTGAGGAAACACTGATAATGAAGAATTACTGGAATCAGAAGATGAAAACAGTGATACACCAAAAAATAGGACCAGCAGATGTCAACCACATGCCCTTCCAGCTGACAAAAAATGCTCAGACACCACAAGACTTCTTTAAGAGTCATGGTATCTTTGTCTGGATGCCTTAATTCAGATATTTTCTTGGCCTTAGAACTGTAAACTTTAACTTCATATATCCCCCTTAGAAAAGCTAATCCATTTCTGGTATATTGCCTTCCAGCAGCATTAGCAAACTGAAACATTATTTGATAAGTTTCAAAAAGTTTTGTTTGGATACCATAATACCAAATTCATAGATGTATTTAGTTATAATGGCTTTTCACATAATTTGCTGAGTTTTGATAACATCAAATGAAAATATAATATATACACATGTATACTGCACACATGTATCTTTAGATATACATTTGAAGATTAATAAATACATAAACACTTTTGCACCTTTAATGTGTTGATATTTTCCATTTCCCCTTTTAATCTAGTCCTACATTTTTCCATTCTGCTTTCCTCTTCAGAATATGAAATTGTATGTACATTACTACATTTAGACCATGTAAGGGGCAATAAAAATGAAAGAAAGCCTAAGGTCAGAGTACTTAATTCCAGTAACAGAAATGATACTGAGAGCCACATTTACCTCTTTCCCAAAGCCTCAGTTTTGGTCCTTCTGTCCTCAGTACAAAATCTCTATAGTTCTGGTAACTCGCCTTCACTGTTGGTCTTTCAGGCCTAGATGTAGCAACATTCTGTAGCAAAGGACTATTGTATATGTATACTTTTCCCATACTTTGTTCATATCTTTGTAATTCGTACCTTTACTAATTCTCCTTAATTTAATCAATTTGAGTGTCCTGTGTGTCCTGACAGAAATTTGACAGATGTAAAAATTGGTATTTGGAATCAATTCCTCAAGTAGTGTTTCTTGGATTAATTTGCTCACAGGTTTAAGGAATATGCCAAAAAGTCTCTTGTTGGGTAAACAGGACACCGGGAATGCATGGCATATGGCATATGGTGGCATCAAGATAATTGAAATTATTTTCAGTAATGCCAATTTATGAAGTGTATATAGAGAGCAAGGTCTGAAAGACCATTTGGTTATGGTCCAGACTTACTACCATGATAATATTGATTGTATAAATTAGGGGGTTTCTAATTGAAAACTAGTAATAATATCCTATTGAGAATTTGAAAAGGAAGTTGGAATGCTCCACTTGCATCACTTGAGGAATTTCTAATTTCTGGTAGTCCTTTAGGAAAGATTTGTTTTTGGTTCAAGCCAGAACCTGATTGTGCAAACTATTAATGCCAATTACATTCTAAAATTGCCACAGATCTTATGGTAGTCTGAGAGAATTGGTCAAAGGAAGAGTTAGGACCTTGAAATATGTATTAGAGGTATTGGGCAGTCATGGATAATACTAACAATAACAACAGCAAAAGGTTCTGAGCAGGCAGTCCCTAACTTTCCCTCACCTAAGGGAACTAACTTTACTCTGGATAGGCTTTCAATGACCGCATTTAGTGAGTTGCATAATATGCTTATATAAACCTTTCAGCAAACAACACCACCACTCTATTTGGCTCATAGAATCAGAGTCAAATATCAACTAACACAGATAAAGAAATTCAACTGCCCTTAAAGGGTATGTACAGTAAAGATTTATAGGACCTCAAAAATATATATTGACAGGGATTGGGAAAATACATGAGATTCTTTTAGCGTGGTGGTATATCAAACATGATGAACAATAAAACTTAATCAAACTGAATTTATCAATACACTTGCTGCTGTCCAGGATTCATGGACTAAATGCATTTACTCAAATACCTGAGAGTACTTTAATAGTTTGTTTGCCATATTTCCTCTTTAGTTCCTGCAGCAAAGATAACCAGAAGATTTTGACTTCAAATGACACAGAGAACAGAAGAACTTTTCTTTCTTTTTGAAGATATGTCAAACTCCCACTTTCCCTGCAAAGATAGTGGGAGTCACATTCACTTCTTAATAAAAGTCATAGTTTTTCTTCCCTGTCATTATACAGTGTAGAGGGAAATTGATCATTTCACAGATTACAGAATGTTATGTTGGTTAATTTTCATGGAAAGAAAATTCTTTTCATGCTTGTTTTTCCTGCACTTTGCTGTGGTTTATGGGCAGTGGATAATGAGTTGAAGCATTGGTCATAGATTCAAAAAATAAATATTGAAAAATGAGTGGTAAGACTGGCAGAGTAATATGTATGGCAAGAGTTCATTGCACATAAGCCCATACTATGAAGTTAATTCAACTCCCTTGTAAATGCCCAGAAAAAGAAACCCACAGAAGGAGAATTTAAAAATCATATAGGCAACAAGATTCGTCCATCCATGTTAATCATGTATTCCTTCATCCAAACTAGTGTTTGCTTAATTGGACCCCCATGCATGCAAACTGATCATGACAGTAGAGTTGGAGGTCATTTATAGTCAAAGAGCATAAACCTATGTTCATCAAAGCTGTTCTGGTCAACACACTGGCTGAGTGCCAAATTGCCAATATCAGAGACTAACCATATATCCTCAGTATGCCCAATTCCTTTGAGGTAGAGCCGGTCATTTGTCAGTTGGGTGGACTGATCTTACCCATTATGCTGAGCAATGGTTTTTTTTCCCATAGGGTTAAACAAAAATGTTGGACATGTATTTTCTTTCCCTTGGCATGCCATTTTTATCAAAACTAAAATTTATTTATAGAATACATTACTTTTAAACATGATATCACGCCCAACATAATTTCTGAAGATGAGAAACATACCATAGAAAAGAGAGAGCAATGAAGAACACAACACTTTTACAGATTTTATAACATCACCCAGAAGCAGATGGCCTAATAGAATGATTCAGTTGTTATCTCAGAGATGTTATGCTGACAGTGGGAAGACAACATCCTATGAGATTGGAGTATTAGCATAATATAATACAGGATTTCTCATATATGTTAATAAAAGGTCAGTATTTGATTCCATCTCCCCAATAGCAAGAGTGGCTTGGTGTATAAAACAAGGCATGAAAGTGGGAGTGGACCCTTCCACTATTAACCAAATAAGTCTAATATAGGAAATTTTACTTTTTGATCCCTCAACCTTAGGTTCATGGGATCAAAGTTTCTAGTATTAAAAGAGTAGATGTTTCTAATTGAGAATGCAGCCATATGGTTGAAGAATTGGAAGCTATAACTACACCCTTGCTCTTTTGGGGACCTTGTACTGTAGAAACATTAGATAGAGTCTTGATGATTGATTTCAATTACAAAGAAGAAAATTAGTTGCTGCTCACAAAGTGTTTAAGAATGAACATATTTGGAACCCTAGGATTTCAATGGGATGCCTTTTTAAAAATTTTCTTTCCTAATATCCCTTGTCAAAGGCAAAAGTGTGACAACTCATAAAGAAATAAATAGAAAACACAAAACACAAGGGCTCAGATCTCACAAGAATAAGAGTTTAGATTACTCAAAGAACAAGTAACTCCATCCATGTAATGGTAGACAGAAAAAGGAAAATGGTTTTGGGTTGCAGAAAATGAATTTCTGACTGCAAATTTGTGCTTAACCTACAGTTAAGAGTTTAGTTGTAGTAGTATTTGGTGTAGTTGTAGATTGTTGTCTAAGTCTGAACTAATTACTAAATACTTTAATTCATATATCCTCTGTTAACAGACATAATGGTCACTGTAAAGACAGAAACCTCTACAATATGATTCATGGGACATCAAGAGGTCTCTCTGGTCCAGAATCTCTCCTTGTTCTGAAGTTATAGATTGTCACACCAGCAATAGTATATATACGGATATATATACTATTGATATAATTTCATGTCCAGGGGGTATCATTACATTGAAAGCATAGATTTAACTGGAATATGTTTAATGCTCTCTGTATTAAACTTATAACCTAAACTGAAATGAAATCTTCTTGATTCCTATACATACTTTCTATTGATGAATTACATTTCTTTAGAAAATTAAAATTTAATTAAACATTAAATGCAGGTGATTTTTTTGAACTGTTCAAGTACTTACCAAAGACAAAGCATTGTAATTTCACTGAAGACACAACATGTTACTAACTAATCAATTAAGCCTAATTAAAATCATAATTCTGTAGGCTTGGTTAATTTGTTCATTATATCTCTATCTTGTGTTCTAAGTTCCTATGGTTACTGATAACATCAGTTGTGATCTTTCCTTGTTTTAGAAATATGTTTAAACTCTTTCTTGAAATTAAGGTAACCTTTCAATAGAAAAACAAGAATATTCTACTACAACACCTGAGATTAGAAATCCGGACACTCAAATTGTTTCTTCTCATTTGTAAAATGTAATAGCTCTTCTCCTAAAGTAAATAAAATCCAAATAGTGTGTTAAATGGTTGATTTTTCTTTTTATTGTTAATATTTAGACATCAATATAAATCCATTCTTTTAAACATGTTTTAGTCTTTTTGCCATAAGCTTCCCTTGAAAATAATTTACTTTCAATTCTCATCTAACATCAGATAGTGTAATTTTTAAAAAGATAGGATTAGCGTTTAAATTAATTATCTTAACTATACACTTTTAACTAAAGTCATCGCTACTATGAGTGAACTTTTTTGTAATCTTGAGCACAAGGTTTAGTCAAGAACAATAGGGAAAAGGAGTGGTTAATTTGAATTTTTTTCAGAATTTCACTGTGCTTATTAAGTCCTAGGGACTGAAGGGAAAAAAAACATAGCAGGATCCCTAGAAACCAAATAAAAATTGGAAAGTTAAATTAATGAAAAAGTTCATGCTTACAGATGCAAATATAAGCATAAAAATAGAGTATATTCAAAGGATAGAAATGGTTTACTTGAAAGACTTTGATTAAATATTCAGGAGAAAGAAATTAGGGAGAATTTTACAGAGAGGGAATATCATGCACAAGGAGGCTTTTCAAAATTGAATAAGAATTTCTAAAGCAGATAAATTGGAAGAATGCATTTGGAAAGTACTTTTTCTTGTGAAATTGAATGGAAGTCATATGGATTGCCTTATTATTTATAGATATACTATATACATGTGTTGCAGGTGCTTGCACATATACTCAGTAATTCCTCAAGTCCCCTCATTTTCAATGCCTTGAAGCCTTAGTCACTGTTTTATTCAAGGAGATGCCAGAATTCCTGTTCTGCACACTTAATAAGGCTCCAATTATAATAAAATGCATAACAATACTAGTTAACACATTTTGAGTGCTACACTTGCCCCAGGAAGGAGGACAGGTAAGGAAAGTAAAGCAGAGGTTGATGAAGTGAGTTGCATTATACCTCTCCACTGGTAGTTGGTGGAGTTAGGCATCCATTACTGTTTGTGTTTCCACTAGGTATGCAACACCTGATAGTATGTTATGATGCGTGTCAACTAGAAACTAAATGTTATTATCATTTGTTGCGATTCTCATCACACCTAAAAAACATTAAAATAGTTCTTATTTACTTGAGAACTTCAAAACAGCTCTTTGGAGAATTTAGAAAGGACCTCAGTAAAACACTTTTCTGCTGTTCTTGATGAAAACAAGTCTGTGCCTTTGTTTCTTTCTCCTTATTCCTTTTCCATCCTTCCCTTATCCATGAAGTTCCTAATTTGGAAATTTTATTCTATGAATTCAGAGAATTATTAGATTTGAAAAGATGTGATTTTACTAAAAATACAGGAATCAAATATATTAAACAATATTCAATATTAAATTTTATTTAATTATTATACTGTATTTTACTATATTCAATACTATTTGAAAGAAGATATTTTGTGTAATAATAACTTGCAACTTCTTGTTTCAAAAATGTCTTCCTAAGAATCTACAAACTTTCTGGAACCAGTGTGTTTACTTTAGTGCAACTTTCTACTGGTATGCAAATTCTCTGAGAGTATAAAAAATATCTGTTAAGTTTAGCCATGTATATCTAGGTCTGGTATTAACTAGATTATCAAAAATATATTTTTGAAATGAGGAAATAAAAAGGAAAGTAAAAGAGAAAGAGGAAATGCATGAATAATGGACAGCTTCTGTTTTTCTATTGTATCTGTGCCTGCCTCACGGTTTCCTCATTACTTCATAACTTTCTCAATTGCTGCTTTTAAACTGCTAAGATCTGGAAGAAATTAGCCATACATATTAACACTGTGCAAAACCCAAAAGTAAAGAGATATGAGTTGGGGATTAATGGCTCTCTGTGAATAGACTTTAACTTGTCTGGAAAGTGTCCCATGCTAACTTGTGGGACAATATTGATGTACCATGAAGACATCATGTTAAGTAACATAAGAGAGACACAAAAGGACGAATATTGTCTGATCTCACTAATATGAAATAATTAGAATGAGCAAATTCATAGAATAAGAATTTAGAATATAGGTGAACAGGGACTAGCAAAGCATGCAGAATTTCTACTGGGGTTGATTGTAAAGGTTTGGTAATGGTTGATGGTGATGGTAGTCCAACATTGTGAATGTCATTAACAGCTCTGAATCACATATCTGAATTTAATTAAAAGGGGAAATTGTAGGTTGTATACAGGTTACTAGAATTAAAACTAAATGACAAAACATGGCTGTAGAACAAAATCAACTGAGTTGTATATCTCAAAAATATTAGTACTAGTTAAAAAATCTGCATTGTGGCCATTATACTTCATGATTTTTTCTGATATGTCAGGTTCAGGAAGATAAGATTTTACATGAAGCAGGACCATAATTTTTGTACACGAAACCATCTGGTGTGTTGAAGGCAATACACTATTAGAGGTCCTGGATCAATTGAAATCCCTTTCTTCATTACTTCTAAATGTGGGCAATTCTAATTCCTATACCCAAGAGGAATTTTCTGGTTTTAGGCAAGTGTGATATTTTACATTGTGCCTTTCATAGGATACTTGTTTCATTTGGTGGACAGTTTATACTCTAGTTGTAGGGCTCATGGACAGGTGTCTCTCTTTTCCTGGAAATTGTCTTATTTGTTGATTTTTGTTCTTTCTTTTTCTTTAATATAACCACTTAATACCATAAATTTCCTTCTCAGTACTTCATTTGCTGCATCCCATAAATTTTGATATGTTGTGTTTTCATTTTCATTTGCCTCAAGATATTTAATGATTGCTCCTGCTATTCATTCCTTGACCTCCTGGTTGTTTAAGAATTTGGTGTTTAGACTTTATATATTTGTGAATATTCTGACTCTCTGCCTTCTATAGTTTTCCAACTTCATTCCCTTATGGTCCAAGAAAGAGTTTTGTATAGTTTCAATCTCTTTAAATTTATTGAGACTTGCTTTGCAACACAGCATATCATCTTTCCTTGAGAATGATCCATGAGCACTGGAAAAAAACTGTGTATCTTTCTGTTGTGGGGTGTAATGTTCTGCAAATGCCTGCTAAATCTAGTTTATTTATCATGTTATTCAAAACCTCTGTTTCCTTGTTGATCTTCTGTTTAGATGTTCTATCCATTGTTAAGAGCAGGAAATTGAACTTTCTAAATATTATAGTGGAGGTATCTACTTCTCCCGTCAGTCTTGTTAGTGTTAGCCACATCAATTTGAGACATTATGGCTTGGTGAATAAATATTTGTGATTGTTATGTCTTCCTAATGAATTGTCCTATTGACTTGACATGAAAAAGATTCCCTCATTAAACCAATCATATGTAAAAGGATTGAATCAGTCATCAATAAGCTCCAAAAAAAAGAAAACTTCAGAACCAGATGACTTTACAGGTAAAATATTACCGAGTTTTAAAGAAAAACTTAGTACCAATCCTACTCAAACTCTTCAAAAATTTGTTTAACAATTTTTATTGAGAAAGGTCTGCACACATACAATCCAACAATATTATACAATCAGTGACACATAATATCATTCCATGGTTGTGTATCATTCACCATGATCATTACTTATAATATTTGCCTTACTCCAGGAAAAGAAATGAAAAAAAAAGAAATCATACGTACCATACCCCATACCCCTACCTCTCATTGACACATAGTATATCAATCTACCCAATTTTTACCCTTTATCTCACTCATTATTTATTTTTATTCCTTATTTTATAAACTCATCTGTCCATATGTTGGAAAAAGGAACATATGACACAAGGTTCTCCCAACCATGCAGTCACTTAAAAGTGTTACCTAGTTATACAGTATCCACCAAGAATGAAGGTTACTGGAACACAGATCAATAGTTTTGGGTACTTCCCTCATGCTCCACCAATACATCATAAATGAAAAAGGGATATCTATAAATGTATAAAAATAACCTCCAGAATAGCCTCTCAACTTCTATTTGAAATCTCTTAGTTACTGTGACTTTATTTTATCTCTCTTCTGCCATTTGGTCAAGAACATTTTCTCATTTCAATGATGTTGGGTCCTGGCTGATCCCTAGAAGTCAAGTCCCATGTTGCCAGGAAGATTTATACCCTTGGGACTCATGGCCAACATAAAGGGGAGGCAGTGAGTTCACCTGTAAAGTTGTCTGAGAGAGAGAGGCCATATCTGAGCAATAGAAAAGGTTCTCTGGGGGTGACTCTTAAGCATAATTATAAGTAGACATAGCTTCTTCTTAAAAAAAAATAAGTTTCATAGGGGCAAACACCAAGGGTGAGGGCTAAGCTTATTGAATTGGTTGTCCCCACTGCTTACAGAATATCAGAAATTCCCCAGAAGGATAAGGTTAATATTTCCTCTTTTCTACCCATTCCTACAAGGGGATGTTGCAAATACTTTTTTATTCTTGGCCCAAATTACTCTGGGTTGTAGCAAGACAACACACTAACCTGTATAAGCCAACAAGATCTCATGCCCTATTATAGATTACATGCAATTATCTTGTTCAAGTACACAAGTAATGTAAATTCAATTAAATAATGTGCTACCCAAATAAAATTGAAGAGGAGGGAAAGCTACCTAACTGATTACATGAAGAAAGCATCACCCTAATACCAAATCCAGAGAAAAGTACTACAAGAAATAAAATTACAGACCAATCTTTTTAATGAATATAGCTGCAAAAATCCTCAAAAAAATACTTGTAAATTGAATTCACCAACACATTAAAAGAATTACATCCCATGACCACGTGTTATTTATTCTTATTATGCAAGTCTGGTTCAACACAAGAAAAATAACATAATAAAACATATCAGCCAGTCACATATGAAAAACCACATGATCATCTGGATTGATGCAGGTAAGGCATTTGACAAAATTCAACATCCTTTCATGATGAAAATACTTCAAAGAATATGAACATGATAAAGGGAATATATGAGAAACACACAGCTAACATCATCCTCAATGGGGAAAGACAGAAAACTTTCCCTCTAAGATCAGGAACAAGAGAAGAACATTTATTGTCACCATTCTTATTTGACATAGTGTTGGAAGTTATAGCCAGAGCAATTAGACAAGGAAAAGAAAACAGAAAGGAAGAAGTAAAACTTTCACTGTTTCCAGTGACTCATACTATATGTTGAAAATCCTGAAAAAACTACAGCAAACCTGCTAGAGCTCATAAGCGAGTACAGCAAAGTGGCAGTTTACAAGATCAGCACCCAAAAAACAGTAATGTTTCCATACACAAGTGATTAACAGAGGAACAAATCAAGAAAAATAATTCCATTTACAATAGTAATCAAAAGAATAAGATATTTAGGAATAAATTTAACTTTTAAGAACAGAAAAGAACTATACACAGAAAACTACAAGAAAATGCTAAAAGAAATCACAAAAGACCTAAACAAATGGAAGGGCAATCCATGTTCATGGACTGGAAGACTAAATATAGTTAAGATGTCAATTCTACCTGAATTGATTTGTAGATTCAATGCAATACCAATTATAATCCCAATAACTTAATTTGCAGAAATAGAAAAACTAATAATCAAATTCATTTGGAAGGGCAAGATGCCCAGAACAGCTAAAAATATATTGAGAAAGAAAAGTGAAGTGGGAGGTCTCCCTTTACCTGACTTTAAAGTATATTCAAAACTACAGTGGTAAAAAAAAAACGGAAAGAGAAATCTACAGTGGTCAAAACATCATGGTACAGGCATCATGATAGATATATTGCCCAACACAATCAAACTGAGTTTTCAGAAATACACCTTCTCATTCATAGATCAGTTGATCCACAGATCATAAATTGATAAAGTGGTCAAGCCAACCCACCTGGGACAGAACAGCTTCTCCAATAAATAGTGCTTAGAGAACAGAATATCCATGTATAAAGGAATGAATAAGGATCCATATCTCACACTTTATGCAAAAATGAACTCAAAATGTATCAAAGACTTAAACATTAGAGATAAGGTGATAAAACTGTTAGAAGAAACTGTAGGGAAATATCTTATAAATCTTGTAATAGAAGGTGATTTCCAAAACTTTATACCCAAAGCAAGAGCACTGAAAACAGAAATAGATCAATGAGAACTTCTGCAAATTAAACACTTTTGTGCAGTCAAAGAACTTTGTCAGGAAGGTAAAAAGGAAGCCTATGTAATGGGAGACTATATATGGAAATCACATATCAGATAATTGTTTAGTATCCAGAATATATAAAGAGATTCTTCAATTCAAGAATAAAAATACAAACAACCCATTTAAAAAATGAACAAATGACATGAACAGATACTTTCCAGAAGAAGAAATACAAATTACTAAGAAGTACATGAAAAGATACTCACCTTCACTGGCTATTAGAGAAATGCATATCAAAACTTCAATGAGACATCATCCCATACCCAAGAGAATGGCCATTAACAAAAAAAATAGAAAACAACAAGTGCTGGAGGGAATGTGGAGAAGTGTCCTTATCCTCTATTGTGGGAATGTAGAATGTCACAACTACTCTGGAAGGCAGTTTGTTGGTTTCTCAGGAAGCTAAGTATAGAATTGTCATATGATCCCATAATCCTACTACCAGGTATATATTCAGAGGAACTGAAGGTAAGAAAACAAATGGACATTTGCAAACAGATGTTTATAGCAACATTATTTATGATTGCCAAGAAATTGAAAGAACCCAAATGACCATCAAAAGAAGAGTGACTAAAGAAGCTGTGGATATACGCATAGAATGGAATACTATAAGAGCTATAAGACAGAATAAAGTCATGAAACATTTACGATGTGAATGAATCTTGATTATATGAGTGAAATTAGCCAGAAATGAAAGGACAAATACTGTATAGTTTCACTAAAATGAACTAATATTAATGAGTGAACCTTGAGAGTTTAATACAGGTTATGAGGACATAGAAAGAGGACAGGGATTAGGCCTTTGATGCTAAAAGACTAGAGATGGTGAAACAGAACTGACTACAATAATTTAGAAATGGATAGCAAAATACTACCTGATCATAGCACAGCAATATAAGTATACTGAATTAAGTTGAATATGAGTATGGCTGAGGGAAAAGGGCTGGGGCACAAATGAAACCAGGAGGAAAGATAGAGGATAAAGACTGAGATGGTAAATCTGAGGAACGTCTAGAGTAAACAATGATGGTGATAAAATGTACAAAGAAAAAAGCGTTCTTCCATGAGAGAGAACAAATCAATGTCAACATTGGAAGGGTTTGAAAGTGGATGGTATACAGGAATATGTATAATCAATGCAAGCTAGGGTCTACAGTCAGCAGTAACATTGTAATATGCTTCCACTGAATGTGACGAAAGCACATTGTAATTGATATTTCTAAATTCTGTGATAATGACCTCTTGATATACAAACTAGTTGTTCTCTGAAATTCACATATTTGTGTGACACCTGATACTCAGATTTAGAGCACTGAAACTCCAAAAGTCACCATTACCCCTTTAGGAGTTGTTTAAAAGCTGAAAAAGTGATCAGACCTTGTCTAGAGATATGAATGAAGCTGATCTAGATAGGCATAAGGTAAATCAGAAAACTGGGTAAAGGATGATATGGCCCACATTTTCAAACTGCAACCTCTGTGCAGGATCAAAGGAAACACCATAATTATATGGAATCTTGTATAGGGTTTGAGATCTTGCTGTTTTTAAAGGTATGTGTGATCCCCTAATATATCCCAGAGTAATTTCAGCAGAAAATTAAGATGCTTTTGCAAAAACCACTTGGGGCCTGTGGAGAAAAAATGGAAATATTAAACTTTCCCAGCTGGGGAATTCCTGATATACTCACAAGCAATAGAGACAACCAAATCAACAGATTGAGCACTCAGTGTTAATAATTTATGAATCTTCTTCCTGCAAAGGACAAGCTAAGCCTACTTATAATTATGCCTAAGAGTCACCCTCAGAAAATCTCTTTTGTTGCTCATATGTGGTCTTTTTCTCTAAGCCAACTGTGCAGGTGAACTCTCTGAGAGAAATGAGACAAAATAAAATCTCAATGATGGAAAGATTTCAAATGGAGGCAACAGGATATCCTGGAAGTTATTCTTTTGCATCATATAGATATTCCTTTTTAGTTTATGGTGTATTGGAGTGGCTAGATGGAAGTATCTGAAACTTCTGAACTGTGTTCCAGTAGCTTTGATTCTTGAAGAGAACTACATAACTATATAGATTTTAAAAGTGACTGTGTGACTGTGAAAACCTTGTGTCTGAAGCTCCTTTTATGCAAGGTTATGAACACATGAGTAAAAAAAATTAAAGGTAAAAAATAAATAAATAATAAGGATCATAAAGACTAAAAATTGAGTAGATTGAAATGCTGCAGGTCAATGAGAGTGAAGGGTAAGGGATGGGATTTATGAGTCCTTTCTTTTCTTTTTACTTGGTTTTCTGGAGTGATGGAAATCTTCTAAAAATGGTCATGGTGGTAAATACACAACTATGTGATGATATTGAGAACCATTGATTGTGTAATATAGATGAAATTGCATGTATGTGGATATTTCACAATAAAATTTTTTTAACATGTCAGGCATTATATTAACCTTTTAATGTCCATTCATTCTGACCCAAATAATTGCTTAATTAAGCAGAGTCAGAACATAAGTCAATTGATTGTTAGGGTGGCATCCTTCCACTGAAAAAAGTTCAAAAACAAAGTGTATATTTTTAAAAGCTCCATTCACATACTCACCAGGCAAGGAAATTTTCCATGTATACCAAAAGGGCAAACAAAAAAGGACTCTTGCCACAAGACCAAACCAGAAGAACAAATGTTTAAATGTGTAAAAGGGCTGCTGTCAACAGCTACAACCAAAAGAACAAAGATTCTAATCTAGATAAGGACTGCAACTACCAGACCAAATAAAAGAACCAAAGTTTCAATAGTCTTTGCCAGAAGACATCCAAAAAATGGCCAGATCCCCAAACAAAGAGACAGAGGTTCATTGCCAATAGGACTCACCAACAGGAACCTGGACCCTCAGGTACAAGACAGAGGCACTAGGGGCAATTACCAGTAGATGTCCATAAATCCTTCAGTGGTGCTGGAGTTCATTTGGTGGGTTCCTCAGATTCCACTTCTGACACCAAGCAATAGCAATCAAGAAATAACAATTTAGGCTGCAAGACAAGAAAAGCATTTATTTGGCATCTTAGAATTGCAACTCAGGGATAAATAGATTAAAGTAGCAACACAAATTGTTTCCTGTCTTGGTACTTCCAGGCAAGCATTTTTGAAAGAAAATGGAAAAGATTATACTAATTGTAATTGGTGTATGTTCAGGGTGATCCAAAGTCTTTGAGATTAGAAAGTTTCCTGAGTTCTCTGTCTTCTGTTCTGTTGCTGGTATCCAGATGCCCACAGGGCTTTGAGGAATATTATTGCCCAGGGCTTTGCACACTTTGAAAGTTTCTGATATCTGGTTGAGATTTGGATAAGAATAACCTACAGAATGAACTCTGAACTACATTTGCCTCTCTTAGCCATAGAATTCTATTTTGTATAATTTTTTATATAATTAAAGTATAAGTATGAATCCATGAAAGAATATTAATAATGTGCTTTAATGGTTCACTGAGTCTTAAATTCAAAGTATCCACCATTAATTATATCAAAATAGTAGATAAACCTGACTGTGCTGGTTTGAAAGGAAGTACGCCCCCTAAGAAAAAACATGTTTTAATATAAATCCCATTTCATATAGGTAGAATAATCCTTATTCAATACTGTATATTTGAAGCTGTAATGAGATCATCTCCCTGGTTGATGTGATTTAGTCAAGAATGGTTGTTAAACTGGATTAGGGGATGACATGTCTTCACCCATTTTAGTGGGTCTTGACTGGTTTACTGGAGTCCTATAAAAGAAGAAACATTTTGGAGAATGAGAGATTCTGAGAGAGCAGAACAATGTAGCCATGAGATGCAGAGAGTTCACGAGCCAGCAACCTATGGAGATGAAGAAGGAAAATGCCTCCCGGGGAGCTTCACGAAACCAGAAGCCAGGAGAGAAAACTAGGAGATGATGATGCCATATTCACCATGTGAGAAGCCCTGACTGTGTTTGCCACATGCCTTCTCATTTGAGGGAGAAACTCTGAACTTCATCAGCCTTCTTGAACCAAGGTATCTTTCCCTGGATGCCTTTGATTGGACATTTCTACAGACATGTTGTAAGTGGGACATTTTCTCAGTCTTAGAACTGTAAAATATAAACTCATTAAATTCCCCTTTTTAAAAGCCATTCCATTTCTGATATATTGCATTCCAGCAGCTAGCAATTTAGCACACTGACATACATTAAAGAAGTCTATGGTAGAGACAAATAGATATTCAAATGATCCATTAGTGTAATGTGCTCTGAAACTGCAAAACGATCACCCACCATTTCTCAACTTGTTTCACCAAGGCTCCAAGGATGCTGATTTTACAAAAGCATTAAGAAATTCATTGTTGAGTGGGTCATAAGAATCCTTGTACAGCTTGTAGTGGCTAACATAAGTGCTGTAGGGATGACCGGAAGCTTCAGTAGAATTGGATTCCCACAATGGCAGAAGCCAGGTGGCAATGTGTAACTCTCAAAGACAAATAGGAACAATTATAAAGATAAACATAAAGTCAAATTGGTAATCAATGTGTTTTCTTGTGCAGACATCTTTAGCAATGGCTCATGGCTCAAGTGGTATCTAAGGAGTTTTATAGACAGAAAACCAACCCATGTGTAAATTTTCCTGTGATGAAGAAAAATGCATTTTTATATTATGTTTTATATGAAAACTAGCTCATATACTATGAGGAAATTATAGCCACTGTATAATACTATAGCCTAAGCCCGTTTACACCTCTGGAACCCTTAACTGATAAGGAAGTCACAATTCTTTAGCCAAGAAAAAAGTCAACAACCTGTGAGGAAAGACCCTAAGCAAAGGTGCATATTGTATCATTTTCTCCAAGAACTCTTTGGATATCCTGCAGCCATTCTCCAAGGAAGTATGCAATCTTTCCTTTTCAAACATTGCTTTAATGTGAAATATAACATTCATGTAGAAAAGTCATAAATTTTAAAGTACGGCTTAACAAGAAGTTAAGTGAGTTTCAAAGTGTGGTATTGGTTACAGTTCCACAATTCCAGATATTTCCTTCTAGCTTTATCAATATACTAGAGACTAAAAAAGAAATATCAATATAATGATTCAGTAGTCACAATCATTTTTTAAATCCTATCTTCTCTGTTACAACTGCTCTCTCTCATTTGATCCTTTTCCCAATCTTCAGTAATATTTGGGCAATGACTTGCCTCATTCTTCATTTTGAAAAGTGTTGTTGACATTATGGGATAGGAGGATGCAACTAGTTGATGTTCTTGGAGAGACTTATGCCACTCATCTCCAAGAGTTTTTTATAGTGAAATATAACATATTCACAAAAATCAATATATTTCAAAGTACATTTTAACAAGTATACACTGCACTTTCTGAAATTATTGTTTACTTCTGATGTGTCACTAATTTCCACAGTTTGAAGGGCATCACTGAGATCCACACTCCTGATGTGGATTGAGTGGATCAATCTGTGGACCCACAAGGACAAGGTAAATGGGCTGCACTTATTTACCCAGACTCAGAAAGTGTTTTGAGTGAATATGGACAGAATAAAACAGAATGTTTATATTAATAACTTTATTTGATCCCTAGAGTGAGGATTATTATTATCTGATGGTTCAAGTGGAATTCTTAAAACATGCTCCTTTCTGAAATACTTTGTCCAGATAATGAATAAAATGAATACTGCATCCCCTGGAGAAGTGCAGAGGTTAATGATTTCTTCTAACACTTGATTGATGGAGAGAGCTCTACAGAATCAAGAATAGTAAGTTAACATGCATTTGCACAATCCTCTTTAATTTAGTGAGCAGCTTTCTTGCTAGGGTGTTGATGGTATTGAGGCACAGGGGACAACTGACATAAAAAAGTCCTAATGGTCAGGTTTTATGTAGTGTTTGTAGATTTGTATGGTCTGAAAGGAGTAAAAAGAAATATAAATCCTCAAAACATTTGAATCTGGTCAATGTGGTGTTACCTCTTTGATGTTACTAGCTTTTCTACATAAAATGAGTGACTGGCACTTGTAGTTACTCTTCAAAATCCATAAGAGTTTAGATGTCCTAAACACTTTATGTTCACACATATGAACATATATCCACACATGCATATGCAGAGAGCTCTCATTAATCATGTTGAATATGAGAACATACTCCTTTCTGCTTCCCCAGATACAAAAGTTCATTTTTAAGTGGCTTTATAAAAAAAGTGCACATCTGTTGACATGGGGTCAATCATATGGATTTTACTCATCAAGGCTGATTTGGTCACCTACACTGTACAGTGTCCAAAATTCCTACAATGGAGGCCATCATTGTGCCTCTGCAATACTATCATTTTTCTGGAAGACTGATAACACACTGGGCTAATAGCTTGATTCAATTAGACTACTTCCTATTAATCCAGAACAGCAGTGGCAGTGAATTCCCTGTCAGGAATGGGCACATTTATTGAATGTGTTTGTTACATTAATCCATTTTGTAGCTGGCATTTTCTTGTCAGCATTTCTCTGTACAGAGTTTATAATACCTAATTCATCAGCTTGGTATGCCATGAAACGTATACCAGATAGATTAGATGACAAAGGAATAGCAACATGCCACCTGCCCTTAGAGAATATTTGCTTTACTATCAGCCCATCATCCAGAAGAAATAAATTTTGTGGAATTGTGGAATAGCTAGAGGAAGGCTACATGAGGTGTTTTGAGGTATTCTCCAGAATATGCTGTAAATTTTTAAATGGCGGCCAATATATGATGCCATATTTTCTTATCAAGAATGTACATCCCCAGGAACTGAGGGTTTGAAGATGAAACCATAGTGGTCAGTAACATGAATCCTGCAGACTTCCAAGTTCAGGGAATATATTTGACCAAGACATCTACATCTACAGGCTGAGCTCTAAAATCCATTTCCACATTTGCACCAAAGTCATGCTTCCAAAAGATGACTGTCAGTCAATGTGAGCATGACTAAAGGACAAAGGCAGAACTCTATTTTTTGACCCTGAATTCATCTTATAGCTGAAGCTAGCTCCTGGCCTTCTGGCTAACTTTGCTGAATCTTCCTTTGATGGCACAACAGTCTAGGATGCTTTCTTTGATGATTCCTACTCTCCTTCATTTAGGGGTCATACTTTCATCTTGCCCTGCTTGTCATATCTTGACATTTCTGTCTCTCTCCACAGTTTGCCCTGCATGGAGAAAGGTGTTTCCCCTAATAAAATTCTTGCACATTTAATTACATCTTCATGGCTCTCATACAACGATGGTTTGAACTGTCTCTTTAGTATTATATGAAATAGTTTACTAGAATTTTATTTCCTGCCATATTACCATTACACTTAGAGGATTACAACACCTGTGTCCCCAAGGGAAGATTGCTTCTCCAAAGAACAGCATCAATGTTCCAATCAATTGGAATCTGAGATGTACCTGGCCATCTAGGTGTCTATTAGTCCTGAATCAACAGGGTCTCTCCACTGGGGAGTGTAATTGACCCCAATCACCAGAGGAAAATTAATATGTGCTACAAAATGAGTCAAGGAAATCTCTGTTTGTAATCCATGTATTTAGCAGTGTACCTCTTAGTACCCTCTTTGAATATTGTTTGAAAGAAAATGTATGACAACCCATGAAATGGTGGCATCTCACAAGTTTGAGAAAGTTTACCAAGTACATAGGCCCATTCAACTGCAAGACTGGAAAAGGTGAATAGCCCATGGCCATGAAGAATGCAGGTAGACAACGATTTTATTTGCAATTATGTATGTCTCAGTTATATAGATATTTGTATGTCTCAGTTATATAGATATTTGTTACTTCACTTCTATTGACTTTCATTTAGACACAAAGTCAACTATGAATATAAAAACATTTTGAGTATATTTTTGGGGATTGCAAGAAGCCAATAATTGAGAAATGCTTGGGGTCTTTACTGTGAAAGTTGATCAAGAGTTTATATTTTATATTAGAACATTTAATTTCAAGACATTTTTGCAGGCACACCCATAACAATTTTAGTTTATTCAATATTGAATTCATTAAAGTCATTTCTAAAGAACATATCTTGGCCTTCAGAGTTTAATTTTTTTATTTATAATTAAAGAAATTACCTTTCTTATCATTTATACTCTAATTTCAAATTAAATGGAAGAATTTTTTTGGCTTTTAAACCTTGATCAATAGATGAACTATTCCAACAAAGTGATTAAAACATTTTGGTAAACTTATATATATTCTAAAACACCATGCCATAATTTTTTGTTTGTATGATGTGTAATGTGACTTCTCTTTTTCCATGTGACTTTTTCCATGTGGCTATTCTGTTAGTGCAGCACCGTTTGTTGATTTTGCCTTTCTTTCTTGGGAAGGGGAATTGCACAGGCAGGGAACCCCAGTCCTAGCAGAGCAGGTGAGCATTCTACCAGTGAACTACCCTTGAAACCCCCATATTTTTAATTAAATATTTTTAAGCCAATATTTCTTTTATTTCTTCCTAAGATTATTATTAGCTTTTCTTTATCTTCTAATTAGGGTTTTATTTAGACATGATTTTACTAGGGTTGTTATTTAGACATAATTCTAGAGTTGAGATAGATTTTGAGATACAAAACAGTATGATAGGCCTAGTTAAGTTTACAGTCTCTGAATAGATACTGATTTTTGTTTGGAAAATGGAGCTTGGTTGCTTCTCCTAAGAGGATAAAAATAGGAATACTTGACCATCAGTTTACCTTCATTTTTGTATTAAATTTCAGAGTTTACAATAGTAACACATCTTAATTAAAACTTTATCACCTCATATTGAGTTTTTAACTGGTGTTTCCCTCTAATTTATGTAGTTTTCACTTTCATTTGGCTGGCATTAAATAACTGATTTTCTGACACTGTAATTACTGGTTTAATATGCCTAGTTAAAAAAGCACATGGTTTATTTAGAACTTTAATATCAGGGGTGGAAATGATTGAGAACTCATGTAATAGAAAATACCTGAGTCAGCATAAATAGTTTTCTTATTCAGATCATTTGTTTAAATGGAGAATTTTAGAATTCCAGTGCTTCTATATTGGGTTTCCTTTAGTTTAGAGTGTGTGAAAACAGACACTATGTATCTCTGGGACTCACTTTCCAGGTTAAAGTGTCTGGATATCTGTGCTGACTGGTTCATCTGATTCTGTGTGGCATGTCTGCTTTTTCTGTGACTACATGGCTAACTAACAGTTTCTTCCCTTTTCATTACTGTTATACTGATAGACCCCAGGATATATTATACTTTATTAAAACAAATTATATAAACCTTGCATTACATATAAAAATCAATCAAAATTTCATGGAACCTCTTCAATATCCCCTTTTTATCACTATCTGTTTGCATTCTCTGTATGAACATTTTTCTTTTGAACATGTACACATAAACTACATTTCTAATCTTGTTTATTTTTGCCATAATTATTGTCTGTTTTATTATATTAATTGTGTGTTGATGCAGAATATCACAATGTCAGATTATCACAATTTGGATGACAATAAATCCTTATAAACTGCCTCTAAAAAATAAGCCATAAGCATTTAGGTGGTTCATATATGTCAAACCTATTGATTCTTTATGAATTGTTCCTTAATTGAAGAATATATATAAGAGATAAAAACATTGCTGAGATCATGTCTTCTCAGATTATACTGCACTGATTGATTCCTAGATACTACTGGATCTCTGTTCTAATACTCTGGAGGATGTGGTGCATTTAAAAATGTTTCAAAATTCTATGAAAAGATAAGAAAGTGATGAATGTTATCTAGTTTTCCATCATAAGAAAATATCAACAATTAATGCAGCACATCTCTCCTATTTTTTAGAAATTATTACACAGATAAGCATTTTATGTTTCAGTCTGCCTAAATCTACTTACACTAAAGAGAAGGCACTGTTCTGTTACTTTCCTTTCAGAGGGGATTTTTTTTTACACTTTAGTTTCTTTGGTGCCCATTTGCTTGCTTTTCATCAATACAAATATGGAATTAAATCCAATTTATTATGATTCAAATAAGTCTACTATCACATAGGTTGCTCTTAATTTCTTATCTTATATCTTTTACAAAATCATGTGCCAAGGTGGTAACTTCTGTAACTCCATAACCATCCTTGATCATGATGGGACGCAGTGGCAGCAATGCTTGATATACAAATACCCTGATAAAAATTGTGCTGCATTTTCTTAAAGGTAGAGAAACAAGATTTATTTGAAGAGTGCATAGAGAGCCTCTTTCACATACTTATTTCTCAGACTGTAGATCATTGGGTTCAACATGGGGAACACCATTGTGTAAAATATAGAAGTTATTTTGTCCCAATTCAGTGAATAGCTAGACCAGGGCCAAGCATATGTGTAGAGAATAGAGCCATAGTATAAGGTGACTGAGGTCAGTTGGGAGAAGCAGGTGGAGAAGGCTTTGAGGAAGCCCTGGGTGGAGCAGATACTCGAGATGATGACAGTGATGAAGAGGTAGGTGGCCAGGATGAACAGAGTGGGGATAATGACATTGGAGGCCAGGAGTAAGAACAGCACAGCCTGGTAACCATCCTTCCTGCCACAAGCGAGCTTCACCAAAGGAAGCAAATCACAGAAAAAGTCATCAATGATGTTGTCCCGACAGAATTCCAAAGCAAAAGTTCTTATTGTGATGAGAGCAGAGTTAGTAAAGCCACCGAGATATGAGGCAGTCACCAAAAATGCACATAGCTTTATGGACATTATCTGAGAATAAAGCAGTGATATTGAGATGGCCATCTAGTGGTCATAACCCATGGCAGCCAACAGGAAATACTCACTGTAGCCCAGCCCAGCAGAGAAGAGGAACTGTGCTACACAGCCAACAAAGGAGATGCTCTTGTCTTTGGAGATGCAGACCACTAGAATCTTTGGGGTATACACAGAGGAGTACCAGAGATCCAGAAAAGCCAGATTTCCAATGAAAAAATACATGGGTGTGTGCAGCCAGGAGCCATTGCAGATCAACACAATGAGAGTGGTGTTTCCCACCACAGTCACAGAGTAAACTCCAAGGAACACCCCAAACAGAACCAACTGCATCAGGGAATTTGTGGTGAAGCCCACCAGGATGAAGTGAGTCATGGTGTGATTGCCCCTCTCCATGGCTACAAGGAATCTCACCTAAGAGGGTGAATAATGAGTGTTCATAATGAATCGTGGTGCTGCATATACTGAACATATACTAAATTCCTGAAGTTTAGAATGAACCGATCAATACATATACACATTTTAGATTTTTTTTGAATTTGCAAATATCAATAAGATTTTACTAATACATATTCAAATTTCAAGTTTCTAAGTTTGTTAGTTGCTTTTTTTCTTCTAGGAATGACTGTTTAACTAAATGAAAGGGAAGCTTATCATTCCTATTTTTTTGTATTGTTGCTTTCTTCCTCATGTTGATTTCCTTTGGGTTAAATGTATGATTTCTAACTTAAAATGTGACGTTTTCTCCTAATGTAGAGAGTTACATACATATATGATATATTTTTTAAAGAAAGAAATATCTTATTGGGATGTACCCCTATCATGGAAAACTATACACTGATTGGAATCATATGTCATAATAATATCTACAGATGTAGAAAATATTCAGGATATTACAAGGATAAAAGGTGCTGGAGGCAGTATCTGATACAAGATATTTAAAATATATATACAGAAGTAGAAATTCAATGATGTCATTATTGAACACATCTGATAAAATGTCTTTCACCCATATTCGATAATAGACACACAATACACAAAAATAGTAAAAGAGGGCAGGCCACAGTGGCTCAGCAGGCAGAGTTCACTGCCATGCCAGAGACCTGGGTTTGTTTCCTGGTGCCTGCCCACGCAAAAAAATGAAAAAAAAATAATAATAATAAAATTAAAGAGCTACTTCTATTGTTAATTGAATTTGGGTCTAGCTCTAAAATATTATATGCTATTTTCCTTTTCATGGTTTTTATGTTTTATTCTTAGGGGTTTTACATAATAAAAATTAAGCAAAAATAAATGCATTAGAAAATGGCTACATGACTCAGCATTTCATCTAAAACAGAAAATGTGCCCATCTTTTTCAGAATTCACTGCAAACACAAGTAAAATATTCCAATAAACTGTGTATTCTCTGCAAACATAAAATGTTCTGTAATGTGTAACTAAAATATTTAATGTACACAGTAATATACCTACAAAATGCACAATGACAGCCAACTTATGGGATAATTACAATCATGCTACCTGCTCACCAACCTGTCATTTTGTAGCTAAATAAACATAAATCCCATTGAATATGCTGATTACCCTTTGTAGGCCCATTCACCTGGGACCTAGGAAAATGCTGCTTATAGTAGGCTCTCATTGCTAGCATTTAGTTCACTTTTATCTGAGCAAAATCTAGAACAATGGGACATTGTTCTAATCAAGTTTTTTCTCCTAAAACCCCCTATAGATGGCCTTATCAATGTCCAGTGAACTCCAGGTAGATTAATCTAATAACCAAATTTCAGTCCTCATCAGATTTTTTCTATCTGCAGCATTTGAAACAGTATATCACTCTCTCTTGCCGGAAATATTCCATGCTTGCTTGCTTTCCTTCTACTCCTTTTGCTGCTGGTTCTTAGCACTACTGCTACAGCCTCTGAATTTTGAAGTGCCCCCAAATCAATGCTTTAACATCTTTCCTTCTCCATCTACATTTACTGCTGGGTGATCCCATCAGGTCTGATGACTTTAATTGTTCTGTATTGATAAATGAGTCTTAATTTTGTATCTGCTAACCACTTCTCTCCTCTGAACTCCAGACCCAGGCATCCATATGTCTATTTAACACCTCTTACTGGATGTCTACTGGGCATTTTAAGCAAAACTGAGTTTCTGAAAAACTTTCTCACTCCTGCTTCTCACTCCAACATCCCTTTTCAGCGCATGCCATTAATCCAGTCTAGAGAAAATCATGTAACAGCATTCAATATCTATCCTCTCAATCTTTCACACCATATCCAATTAATTAGCAAGAGTGCCTTGGCTCTATCTTCCTTATCTTTAAAATATATCAGAACCTGATCATTTTTTCTCAACTCCAGGGTTTCCACCCCAGAAAAAGCCATTATCATCTGCCATTTATATTTTTGCAAAAGCTTCTGAATGGATTCCCATTTCTATCATCAGCTCAGTTGACTCAGTTTTCAACAGGGAGCCAGAACAGCTCTGTTAAAATGCCATTTAACTCTTGTTAT
>PVIY010032216.1:0-29179 GCA_004026745.1 Myrmecophaga tridactyla
GGGGCAGTCAGGCACACACTCCTCCCACTCCCACAGCCTCAGTCCCCCCATCTGTAATATGAAGAGGAAAAAAATAACTACCGCAAAGCATTGGTATGAAGATAATTTTCCTTCCTGGTCTTTGGTTGGCATGAAAACCAACTTAGAGGGGGGTGGTTTTTATATTTATGCTCCCCTTTCCCCTGTTCATCTGGAAGCCATAGCTTGTGTTCAATTCCTTGGGTAGTTGCTCTTGTACATTTTCTCCACATGGTTGCAGCTCTACAGAATTTCTAGCATCTTCTCAACCATGTCAAGTCTCCTAGCATTCTCTAAACTCCCATCAACCCCACTTCTGCCTTGTAACTCTTTAGACCAAGGTTTTGCAACCTTAGTGCTGCTGATATCTGGGGCCAGATTATCCTCGGGTTGGGGGTGTCCTGTGCATTGGGGGGCCAGGCAGCCACTCACTGGCCTTGGCACATTGGATGCAATGCTAACAAACCCCAATTTGCAGCAACCAAAAACATCTCAAGATGTTGCCTTAGGTCCTCTAGGAGGCAAATCAGGTCTGGCTTAGAGCCACTGGGTGGAAGTTTGAGGTTTCCTGGTCTGCATTTGGAGTAGCTGCAATTTTCAGGCGTGAACTTCTTGTCCACAGCCCCCCCAACCCACCCCCTACCCCCCAGCATCAGGTTTCCAGAAATGTTCATCATGTGAGCCTGATTTGGATTGTTCTGTGGATCTCTAAAAGCTGTTTGCAAGTTCCATGGGCGACTCTGCATTTCCTTCTGGAACCATCCCCTGTTTGTCCCGAGGCCCCTACACCAGCCCTGCTCCCTTGGGACTTTGGGGAATGTCTCTTCCTGACCCAGAAGATTTCCAAAATGGGACTTCCTCCAGCCAGCCCTTTCCTCCACCTCCCTGCCCCTTAACAGAATTATGTTCCTGGAAAAAAGAAAATCAATGCCTGTCCCCTCTGCACCAAATATTAGACCATTTTACAGGACTTGAGCTGGAAGGCTATTCATTGGCAGTGGATTAGTGCTCTCCATCTGAGGAGTGGGGACAGATGGGGGGGTTGCCCGGAAAGGGCAGAAGTCCAACTGATGCTGTGAAGTCCCTGCCGCCTCCGAGCCACCTCCTCATGGCCTCCTTGCCACCTCCTGCCACCACGTGAGCTTTGTCATTGAGGACACAGGATTCACAAAGGCCCCCCTATATCCATTTGTCTCCCCTCATTTGCAAGCCCTGGATGAAATCGTTCAGCGTTTCCCTGACAGGGCACAATTATGCAACTCCAAATGAGCTATTTATGGGCCATTTTTTTTTCGGCATTATGTGCATAGTATAATTAAGAGATAATGTCAGTGGAACAGAACATTGTCACCGGGTAATGGTCTCTCGCTGCTTTTGAATTGTCAAGGCAAAGTCACAGTATTTTTCAAAAATAAATGTTGGCGGCAAGATGCGACTTTTGTTTTCACAGCAGGGACATTAATCCCGGGACAATGATATGGCGATGGCTTTATTTCTCTGCTCGGAGTGATGGACACCAGTAGGGCGGGGACAGCTGGCTGGGCCAGGGGGCGATGCTGCGCTGGGGCTGGCAGGATGGCTTTGGCCGCCCCCACCACTGCCCATGGTCAGCAAATGTGTTTGGCCCCGTGGCCCCTGGGGTGTCCTGCAGCTGGTGGCGGCTGCCTGCTCAGGAGGGGAGAGGCTGGACATTGGGCCCGGGTCCTCCCTTCTGCCACTGCTACTGTCCCTGGGGAAGTGACTAATGATGGGGTGGCATGCCCTTGGACAACTTCAGTTTCTGCATCACTGTCCATGGGGAAGCCAGCGTCCGAGGGGACAGCGGAGACAGCCAAACACTGGCTGTGACGAGCCTGGGTGGCAGTGCTGCTGTATGCCTTTGGCACCTATGACGCTAGTGGCAATGCTTAATTGCAGGCTTGGCTGACCTCCCTGCTGCCCTGCTGCCCGCTGAGATCTTTCTCAAGTGAAAATCTGATTGGAGGAAACCTTCCAGGCCCTGAGGTTACAACCTCCAGCAGAGCTTTCCCAACTTCCCTGCAGTTCCCCAAAGCAGCCTCTTCCTTTCCTCCCGCTGCCTGGAGTGGCCTCCTGGCTTCCTGCTTGCCCACAGTTCCCCACGCTGGCTACCTTTCACTCCTTCAGGCTTCCATTTAGACAACACCTCTTCCAGGAAGCCTTCCTGACATCCTCAGTCTTGGATATGTGCCCTTCCCAGGTGCTTCTCACACAGCCCCTGTGCTTAGGCTCTTCACAGTGCTTTACCACATTGTTGTAAGCATGGGAGCTCTTGCCTTTCTTCCCCCAGGAACTGTGGGCTTTCTGTGGTCTCCTGATGGGTCTCTCTCTGGACACAGACTGGATGTGCATTAGGTATGTCTTTGAACAGCTAAATACATGAACGAATGGATGGAGGCCTTCGATTTGTGTTTGTATCAGTTATCTATTGGCAAAATCATGCTGCATAACAGGTTGCCCCAGATATCAGTGACCTAAAACAATAACCTGAATTGTACACTTCAAATGGATGAATTGTATGGTATGTGACTCACATCTCAATAAATAAACAGGTAAGTTGAAACATAAAAACCTCCAAGCCTTTATTTCCTGATGAGTCTGGTGCTTCATGCATCTCAGAGGCACCCGCTCATGCATCAGGGTGGCCAGCTGCCTGCTGGATTGTCGGGTTAGCTCTGTCTGCTCCTGGCTTGTCCTCTGGCCCACTGACCTGGGCATGGTCTGCAGGGGTGGCAGGGGTGCAAAAGGACAAGAGGAAGCCCACAAGGGCTTAGGATCCAGGCTCAAAACCAGCATGTCATCATTCCTGCACATTTTACTGACTGACGCCAGTCACAGGGCCAGCTCAGACCCCAGGGGTGAGGAAATAAATGTCACCTTCTCAGCGGGGGGACCTGCCAAGTCACAGGTCAGAGGGCATGGAGGCAGGGCGGGCATCTTATGGGGGGTTTGAACGAACAAATGAATGTCCAGCTGTTACAGCAGCACACTTGGCACCTGCAAAGTGTAGTGTAATGTGACTGTTCTTCTGGTGATGATGATGGTGAAGTAACAATGAAGGTCCCCTGGGAAGATGAATGCCTGACCACAGGGTTTATGGGGTGAGCTCTGGGATGACACTGCTTGGCTTGAATCCCATTTCTGCTGCTTTCCAATTGCCTATTCTCAGTTGAGTCCCTTGCCCTGAGCCTCAGTTTCCTCCTCTGAAAATGGGGGTGTTCTAGTTTGCTAGCTGCTGGAATGCAATATACCAGAAATGGAATGACTTTTTAAAAGGGGGATTTAATAAGTTGCTAGTTTATAGTTCTAAGGCCAAGAAAATGTCCCAATTAAAACAAGTCTATAGAAATGTCCAATCTAAGGCATCCAGGGAAAGATACCTTGGTTCAAGAAGGCTGATGAAGTTCATGGTTTCTCTCTGAAATGAGAAGGCACATGGCAAACAGGGTCAGGGCTTCTCTCTCATCTGGAAGAGCATGTGGAGAACACAGCATCATCTGCTAGCTTCCTCACTGGCTTCCCTTCACAAAGCTCCCTGGGGGGGGGCGTTTTCCTTCTTCATTTCCAAGGGTCACTGGCTGGTAGACTCTCTGCTTCTCGTGGCTATGTCATTCTGCTCTGCTCTCTCTGAATCACTGTCATTCTCCAAAATGTTTCCTCTTTTATAGGACTCCAGAAACTAATCAAGGCCTTCTGCCTTTACAAAATGGGATTTTGATTAAAACACGGCTTTTCTCGGGGACATACATCCTTTCCAACCAGCACAGGGACCAACAAGAGTCCCTGTCTCTAAAGTCTGAGGACTAAATGAGGAAGGTAGTTATGATGGTGCCTGACACCAGAGAGCGTTGGCTGAGTTGCAGCCCAGTGTTGCCTCCCAGGAAGTTCTTTCCCATGACCTGCACCTTTGTGGGTCCCCACCCCCAAGGGTGCAGGTGACGGAGCTCATGGTTGGCCAGAAGTGATCTTTTTCTCTCCATCAGCCTATCTTCAGCTTCCTTCCTTCGTGCCAGCTCCAGAGCATAGGGGCTGCAATTGCTGCCTCAGGGTTCCTGCCCTGGGGAAGGGCCTGGTGGCGGGAAGCAGGTCCCCGCTCACATGCTGGGATCAGTTTGGGCCATCCACCCACACCCCCACACACACAGACTGCAGTTTCATTTCGGTCACCACAGGAAGAGAGAAATGAACTTGCACAATAGAGGAACATGTGGTCCTTCCGCGCCCATCCTGCAGGCGGGAAGACATTTGTGCCAAAGTGTACAGTGGGGACAGACGGGGTTGGCTGCACGTGCTCAGGGGGAGGGGGCTGAGGTCCAGATGGATGTGGGGAAGGGGAGGAAATGGGGTAGAGGTTATGGGGTGGGGAGCTCTATGACTGTGTTTTCAAGAGACGGGAGGCAGGGCACGGAGAAACCACTCAGACAGGGATGGAAACTTCGGGCCTCTCCCTTCATGCCTGGAGAGGTCTGTGGCACCAACCCAGAGGGCATTCTGCAACACTGCCCCCACCATGGGATGGGAGAGGGGGCCACCTGGCCAGGGTGTGCAGAAAGCCAGGTGTGAGCACAGCTAAGTACTGGAGGGCATCCCCCAGCCCAGGTCACATCCTGTGCTTGTTATTTTTCAGGGAACAGAGAAGGGTCATCACCCGTCCTAGAGATTCAAGGGCCAGGGTGGGGGTACAGAGTCATCACCCTCGGGGGGCTTTTGTAACTCCCAAGGCACTGTTCGTGCCTGGCCATGCAGGAAGGTTGGGGGGTCAGCTGCTCATTGGTTCCACAAATATCTATTGAGCATCTCTTCTGTCCCCAGCCCTGTCCTATTGCTGGGGGTATAGCAATGACTGGAGCAGATAAAGGTCCCTGCACTCAGGGCCTTTATAGGCACCAAACACAGAAACACACAAATAAAGACAATTGACTTCTGTGTGGGAGAGGGCACCAGGAGCCTTGGTTCTCCACTCCTCCCTGCATCTGTGCCCTCTGCCCTGTGACCTGTGACTTCTCCTCCCCAAGGGTTAGCTTGCATTTACCACCTCTTGACTTTGGGTCTATCCCATGAACAGCTTTGTCCCATGAATGGGTGGGGAGTGATGCTTGCTGGTTCCCACTTTCAGTCTTGAGAGGCCTTGAACTTGGTGCACTTCTCCACTGCGTGGTTGAAATGAGCCCTGGCTTGGCCTCCTGACCCAAGGATGAGGGGAGATGGGGCAGAGCCAGATCCTCAGACCTGCGTGGGGCACAGCTGACCAGCTGGGCCTAGCCTGGGTCAGCTCACCCCCAACCAACTGGCAGATGCATAAACAATAACGCACAATTGTTGTTTTAAGCCACTGAGTTTGGGGGCTGAGAAGTTACACAGCGTGATGGTAGCAATCACAAACTGATACATCTGCTACTAGCAATTGTTATTATTAACCCCATTCTGTAGAAGAGAAAACTGAGGCCCGAAGAGGTAAAGAGAGCTTCTTGAAGTTACAGAATAATGCAGCTGAGTCAAGACAATATCCTGCCTCTCTTGGCTCTCACTAGCTTATTCGTTTATCCTGCAAATTTTTATTGAACACCTACTATGTACCTATAATTGTGCTAGAAGCTAGGGCTAGCACAAAGAATGAGCCATTCCTTCTGTGAGTCACCCCAGTTAAAAGAGAATGCCTTCTTTCTTAAGGTTTCAACAAAAGTCACAGAATTGGGTCTCATTGGCCTAGTGGGGGTCACATCCCCACCCCAGAGGCCTTGCTGTCCTGATTGGATGGGTGTTCGGATTGGCTGGAACATATGTGCATTGCCTGAATGACATGTACTGAGAGTGGAGGGGAATGGGTTTCCCAGGGAAAAATGGGGTGCTGCTAAAGCTTAAGGGTAGACAGATGCTAGGCAGTAAAACCATTGATCACTCCAGGCCTCTGGGACCCCTTAGAAGACCCCCAGGAGCTCTGTGAAGTCCTCTAGGGCCCACGGCATCTCCAGGGCTCTCCTCACTCCTGATGTTCCTAGGAGGAGCTCTGCTCAGCTCTGGGAAGATCAGACATGATTTATTCCTGGCATCTGTGCTGCCACTCGCCACGAGATGCTTTGCAGTGGAACAATAAATTACAGGGCCATTTATCTTGTTGGTGGCTTTTGATAAAAATGAACAGCCAGAGCAGACAGGGCCTATAACGAACATGATCAGGGCTGCTCATTTAGAAACCAGGAGACCTTGAAATTGGCTTTAATTTAAGGGGTTAGCAGTGAGGGGCTTGGCTGGGTTTGTTCAGAATGGAAGACAGCCCACCTCTGGGAAGGTCACAGCAATGGGCAGGCCTGGCCTGGGGTCTTCTCTGCACCTCTACTCTGTGTTTGACTTTGGGCAACCGATGTGACCTATCTGAGATTTTGTGTCCTCATCTGTGAAATGGAGATGGATCAGTCAGCACAGTCTCCATTATGCTGCAGTAACAAATAGCCCCCAAATATCAGTGGTTTTAAAGAAGCCAAGTTGATTCTTATTTAGGCTGCCTGCCCACTATGTCCGGCTGTGTTCACCACTCCCTCCTCTTGGATCCATGCTGCTGGAGGATCCATTATGGGGGACATCATCAGGCATGAAGCAAATCATGTACTGGTTCTCAAAGCTCCTTCTCAGAAGCAACTTCCATCGCTGCAGCTCACATTTCACTGGCCAAGGCACATCACATGGCCATGCTTAACTTCTGGGGGTGGGAATGGGGGAGTATGGTAAAGAAGAGATATCCTGCTATGTAATTGTTGGCAGGAAAGCTAGTACTATTATTCATTAGAGAGCAATTCTGCTGAGCCATTGTAGGAGTCAGGTTTTTTTTCCTCTTTCCTCCTGGGGATACTCATCACCTGACTCTAATCCACTCTGTATTTCCCTGCCAGATCCACCATCCTCCCCTCTGCTTTGCCACGTTCCTCCATCTGCTGCAAACTTCCAAGCTGACTACTGAGCATTAAAGCTGGTCAGCCTGGTATATTCAAAGAAGCCCTAGGCTGGCTCCACTCGAGTGAGTCAGATCTGCTCAGAGAGGGTAGGGAGCAGATATCTCTTACCTACCCTACCCCCTGCATCTTTAGCATCTAGAGCAATGCCAGGCACACAATAAGTCCTCAATAATTGTTTGTCACAATTGTGAGATGACTTGCCCAACATCACACACCCTGAGAAACGTCTAAGGCAGGATTCTGAGCCAAGCCGGGCTCACCCCAAATGCCCAGTGCTGCTCCCCACCTCCGCCCTGGATTATTGGCCTTTTACCATTTACTTGGTCATGCATCAACCGCCCTGTCCTTTGAACCACCTTCCAAGGTAGGCATTCTTGTGGCAGGATTCTTTCCTAAGATATCAATCTGCATGTGTTCACCCTGTAATTTTCCCTTTCCTGATTCTGAGGTAGTATCCAGTCTTTTATATTTTCTTGGTTTTTGTTTTTGCCAGGCAAGAAGTTGAAGCTTCTGGAAGATAGTCCCTCTATTTGCCTTTTTTGAAAACCCAGTGTATCGGTCAGGATGTGTTTGCTACAGCTGCTCTAACAAGGGAGCCCCAAAGATGGTGGTGCAAAGAAGATAGATGTGTATTTCTCTCGGGAGCCAAGTGGGCAGGTGTGCCAAGGAAGGCCCCAGCTCTGCTCTGCAGTTGCTTGGGGACTGAAGTCCCTCAATCTTACTGCTCCATTACCCCTGGGATGTGGGCCTCCATTGCACTGTTGAAATGGGGTCAAACCCCCATCCCAACACCCAGAAAGAAGGCAGACAGTTTCATGTTAGGGAAGTGTTGTGGAAGCTGCACAAGCCATTTCCACTTGTTTTCCACCGGGAGCAAGGGTGGTGGGAAATGGTACCTCCAGCTCTGCAGCCAGGTGCCGCCTAAAATGTTACTACTGTGGAACAAGAGTCACATGTATTTTGGGGGGATCAACAAGTCTGCTGCGCCTGAACCTGTGTTATTGGTTCTGGAGGGGGATCCAGGGAAGGAGTACGAGTGGGAGGCAAGGCTGTGGACCTGGCGACCCCTTTCTGTGGCATGCCCTGGGAAGTGACAGGCTCCAGAAGCAATACAGCCACCAGGAAAATGTGCCCTAAGCAAAGATGATCCTGTGCAGACGAGTAGCCCCACCCCACCCCTAACATACACACCCATTGTGGACGTGAAGGATTTCATACCAGAAGGAACCATGTTGTCAGGATCCATCATCTCAGGGGCCCCCAGAGGGAACCACTGAGCAGACGGACTTCTGGGACATTGGGTCTTTGATCCACTCCAGCATGAAGAATTCCCAATCTTGAGATGAGACTGAATTTTCCATCGTCCAAGTAGGATGAAAGCTTGATATCAGCTCTAAGTTAATTGGCAAAAATAAAAGTATATTATTTCTTATAGGCCTGGTATTGTGGCCTGAGATTTTTACCTCCTTCATCGATATCTCCATTGTATAAGTGAGGAGACTGGGGCTCAGAGAGGTAAGGTCACTGTCCCATGGTCACATGGCAAGTGCATAATAAAGCTGGAATTTGGAAGCAAGCCTGTAGTTTGTAGCACCCCCCATGCATTATTGCTGTCCTGTATCATTTGGGGGGTTGGGTGTAGGGAAGAAAGGAGGAGTTGGGTGATTGGGGGCTCTGGGGGCCTGAGGATATGGCTGTGATGTGACGTAGGTTGGCAAACCATTCTGGAAAGTTTAGCAGGTCGTGACCTGGGAAGCTTCTTGGAGGCTGTACATATGTTCATCTGGGAAGCAGTGGGTTGTTTCCTGCATGGGGCATCACTGCTGTCAGCTCCCCCACTCATCCTTGGCCCAAAGCCACTGGTGAATTATTCAGAGGCCACTCATCTGAGGTCCTTGGGCCTTGTAGGAGCCCCTCCTCACTTCTCATCATGTGCCTGTTTGGGGAGCAAACTAACAAATGTAGTCACAGAAAACCATGCAGAACATGATACCTTGTTCTGAAGTCTGAAACAAGTATGTCCCCATGATACATTGTTTAGAGCCATGGTTCTCAAAGTGGGGTTCCTGGGCCAGCAGCTGCAGTGACTCTGGGGATAAAAGCACATTCTCAGACTCCAGCCCAGCACCCAAGGAGCCATGTACCCTCGTGGCATTCTGAGCACACTGAGGCCCGAAAACCCCTGGTGTGTCACCCCAGACACACTCCTGCCAGGACAACTTGACAGACAAGAGCATGGGCAGAGGTGAAAATCAGGGAGAAAGTGGTGGCACAGATGGGTGCCTCCCAAGCCATCCTCTCATTCTGGTGTTGAGGAGTCGCACCACAAGTTTCCAAAATATTATTAACCAATTAATTAATTTAAAAAGAAATGAGTGAATAGGTAAACATAGAAAAGAAACCCAGCAAGTCCCACGATGATGGGATATGCAGCCTCGCCTGCCTGTGGTAGTTACAGAGCCTATGTTGCCTCCTCCTGCTGTGTCTAGGTGTGTTCAATGAAAGGAGGGTGGGGTCCCACTGACCCCCACAAATAAACCCTGACCTCTGCCACCCAATGGACATTCCTTCCCCACAGGCCTCTGGAAATGACCAGCTTTTCTCACACACCCACTCCCACCTCCAGAAATGAGGAGTACTTGCTGTAATTTGTTGAGTTAAACCTAAGCACCGACGGCCACTCTGGGGGCCTTGGTGTCCCATTTTACAGATGAGGAAACTGAGACTCAGAGAGGTTGAGTGATGGCCCCAAGGTTACACAGTTAAAAGCCAGGATGTGAACGCTCCCTTTGACTTGAGAGACCTGTTAGGGCTGTATTCGTGGTTCCCTGTATGTGAGGATGTGAAAAGCAAGCAGGCCCATGCAGCAGATTTTAGCTTTTTGTAATGTTGTTTCTACCATGTTAGGCTGTCTGGGTGGGCAGCACAAATGAAGCTCAGCCCAGGCCAAGGGATGTCGCAGTGGCTTTGGCAGAGCAGGGCCGGAAGTGGGGTTGGGGGAGGTAGTGGTGATATTGGCAGCTATGACAAAGAGAAAACAGATGGTGTTTCACTCTGCTTCCATCCCCAGTGGGGAAGGGGATGGGATGGAACCCAATTACCTACTTACAATGGTTCTTTCTCCACACCAGTGTGATGATCCTCCATGCCATTGATTATCCCCATGGATGGAATGCACTGGTGTCAATGTTTATGGACAAAAATAACTTTCCAAAGAGTTTGAGAAAGTGCAGTTGATATCCACAGATTTATTCCAAAGGCACCACATTCCCCGGACAGGCACCCTCAACCCAGGTGTGGCCAGTGTGCAATCATTCGATTCCTCACTCAGGCAATACCGGTAATGAGTTGTCCATCACTGTCAATTGGATCAAGATACCTGAAATCAGATGCAAACTGCAGGCAGTCTCCCATCCAAGCCCAAACCGTGCCTGACCCTGCTTAGCTTTGCCACTCAACTGTGAGCATGCGCACTGAAACAATTTCGGAACTTAGCGCCGCGGTCCACAACTGGAAGTCCCAAGAGCCGAGGCTGGGGAGGGCTGTACTGCCTCGCTGGCATTGTGGTGAGGGGCCCTCCCCAATCTGCTGTCCGGCTCCCGACCACAGGGCCCAGCTGGCCACCAACCCTGTGCCAGTGTCGCCCTCGGTCGGCCTCCCACCCGCACCCCGCCACATCAGGCGCCCTCAGCATGGGCACCTTGTCACCCTGCATGCAGCCCAACTCTCTGGGGGCCCTTCCAGCAACCTGACACCTCTTGCCAGCTGACACCCGCCATCGCCACAACACACCCCCATCAGACACCCCACTGCTGGGGTGCTTCATCTCACCACCACCGCTGCCAAAAGGCCAGCTCATGGTGCCACTTGGCACCCTGAGCTGGGCGCAGCATCGTATGGAGTCAGGCTCCAGCTGGGGACCTGGGAAGTGGCTCAGCAAGAAACTGATCCCTGAAACGGGGATGTCCCACCCGGGAGGACACCAGGTAGCCCTTCACAAACACCCTTAATTTTGGCCATGTGCCTCTGGTCCTCTCAGGTGTCAGGGAGAACTCGTGGCTCTCCTGCCCTCAGCGCTGGCAGGAAAGCCTAGCCAGCGCCCCGGTTGTTGGCTAGCTGGTGGTGCTCTGGCTGTTGGGGGTCGGGCAGGATGTCCAGTGGAACCATTCCCTGACAGCAGAGATTGATGCCTTCATGCTGGACATGCCAATCGGCCTCTGCCTGCCAGAAGCCTGGGAGCATTGTGGCGATGGGACACCAGACCCTCCCTGGGGTTCCCTGACCCTGAGTCACCACCGCCACCGCCATGTCGGCCGGGGTCTGGGCAGTGGGCGAGTCCTCCTGCTCAGCTCCATCTCCTGCAGCCCCTCCCCCCCACTGGCTGCCACAGAGCTTTGTGACGCATGGGCTGAGGCCCCTGTGATGTTTCCTTTCTCTTTTTCTTGTTGTACTTTCTTTCTTCAAATACCAAAAGACAACAAAGAAATGCAAACATTCCTATTTTCATCATTTGGTTCTGCGTATGGAATGATCAATTCACAATTTCATCACATAGTTGCATATTTATCACTGTGATCATTTTTTGGAACATTTGCATCTATCCAGAAGGGGAAATAAATAACAGAAAAGAATGTATCCATACCATGTCCCTTCGCCCTCCCTTTCTTTCTTCACTAGCGTTCCCAACTGCATTGATTTTAACATTTGTTCACCCAATCATTCACTTTGATGCCATATGTTGTACCTGTCTGTTGACAAGGCAGAACAAAGGAGCATCCGACACAAGGACTGGCTTCTGCCTGCCAGAATCCTGGGCCGTTGCAGTGGTGGGGCACCAGACCCACTCTGGGGTTCCGTGACCCACAGTTGCTGCCAGTGCCAAGTCGACCTGGGTGCTGGGCTGAGGGTGGGACCTCCTGCTCATCTCTGCCTCCTGCAGCCACTCCCCCCATCAGACTGCAGGAGACCTTTGTGACCTTGGGGCTGTGACCCCTTTGATTATTTCCTTTTTTTCCTGGTTTTATTTTCTTTTCCTAAATACCAAAATTGTATTCAAAATACAATGTGACTGTCGTCTTGGGAAATCCATTATTTTCTGCTGCTACTGTCCTCCTGGTTATGGATGGATATGCAAAATCAGTGTGGAGAAAGAATCAAAAAGTAATAGAGAGCAGGAATGCTAAACAAATTGTCTATTTGCATATACCAGTGGTGAATGAGAATTAGGGAGAAAGCCTTCATGTTGACCCTTTTCTGAGCCCCTATGTCCAAACTGGCTGTGGCTCCATTTATACAAGTTCCAGAGCACCGTCATTGTCTTTCTTTCTAGGAACTGAGGATCATGCCTATCAGACTGCAGGTGTTTCCACAAATCATTCCTGGATAACTCCATCTCCAATCCTGGCTTTCTTTGAAAGGCTGACTGGTTATACATTTGGCTAAATCCTTATGTGCTGCACCATTCTCTTGGGTTCTCAATTCCTGGAATCCCAGAATATTACAGAACATCAATTTCTGGTTTCTTTGTATGGAAAAGTTCAGTTTTCAGCTTTTCTCTTTCCTGTTGCATTTCATTATAAGATGCAAGGAGAATCCAGTCTGCACTTTCCACATTTCATTTGGAAATCTCTTCTGCTGATATCCAAATTCATGGCTTTTAAAAATCTGCCTTCCAGCCAAAGCCACTAGTCAATTTAGCCAGATTATCTGCCATTTTAAAACAAGGATTGCCTCCTTTCCAGTTTACAATAACACATGCCTCGTTTCTGTCTAAGGCCTTATCAGAAGTATCTTTGGCGTTCAAATTCTTACCAACAGCCTCTTCAAATCAATTCAGGCTTTTTCTGTCAAGCTCCTCACAACTCTTCCCAGAATCTTCCCTTTATCCACTTAAAAAGCTGTTCCTGCATGTTTGGTATTTGTAGACTACAGCAGCACCCAACTCTTGGTACCAAAATCTTTTCTAATTTGCCAGCTGCTGGAATGTGATATACTGAAAACAGGGTGGCTTTTAAAGGGGGGGATTCTTTAAGTTGCAAATCCACAGTTCTAGGCTATGAAAATGTCCCAAATAAAGCAAGGCTATAGAAATGTCCATTCTAAGGCATCCAAGGAAAGATAACTTGGTTTAAGAATGTCAGTGATGTTCAGGGTTTCTCTGTCAACTGGAAAGGCACATGGTGAACATGACAGTATCTACTAGCTGTATCTCCAGGCTTCCTGTTTCATGAAGCTTTCTTGTAGGCATTTTCCTTCTTCATCTCCAAAGGTCTCTGGGTGGTGAACTCTTGGCCACATGTTTCTGCCATGGTTCTGCAGGTCTCTCCTTGTTCTCAAGCTTTCTACAAAATTCTTCCTCTTTTAAAGGATTCCAGTAAACTAATCATGACCCATCTGGAATGGGTGTGGCCACATCTCCTCGGAGATAATCTAATCAAGTTTCTGGCATGCAGTGCTAAATAGGGTTTACTGTGTCCACATGATTGAATTAGGATTACAGTGCGGCTTTTTCTAGGGTGCATAAATCCACAGAAACCTCTTGTTGGTGCCTTAGTTTGAACACTTCCTTAGAACTGTAAATTTGTACTTATTAAATTCCTTTTTATAAAAGTTGTTCATTTTCTGGTATAGTGCATTCAAACTAATACAGATTGTCATACCAGGAGTGGGGTGTTGCTGTGGTTTGCAAATACCAAAATGTTGGAATAGCCTTTTAAATGGATAAGTGGAAGATTCTGGTACACTCATGATAAGGCCTAGAGTGCTTAGAAGAGGCTGTTCATAGAAATGTGAACTCTAAAGATACCTCTGATGAAGCTTTAGACAGAAATGATGAACAGTCTTTCCAAACTAGAAGGAAGGCATTCTTTTTAGATGGAAGGCCAGTTTTGAGAGTGGTGAACTTGGATATTTAGCAGAAGGCATTTACAGGCAAAATGTGGAAAATGCAGCCTGGAATGCAAGAAGAAGGAGATAAGTTGAGAAATGAAGTCTTGGGTACAAAGAAAATAGAAATTTATGTTCAAGAAAATTCTGGGCTTGCAGAAAGTGAGACCCCAATGAATATGGCCCCATGTGAGGATTTAATCAAAAGTGGAAGCATTCAGCAACTTCATCAAAAGCTATGATTGATGGAAAGTCTGGATTAAAAGGGGCAAAGTAATGGAAAAATAACTTCAGAAGCAGAACCATGGAAGCTAAGGTCTTGAGCCAGGAAAGAAGACACAACCATCAAGTAGAAAGGGTGAGTTTGATCCAAAAGCAGAAGATGGGCTTTCCACTTCATTGCTCATAAAGAGTTGTGCCACCTCTGGCTTCAGAGAGGGTGGAGCATATAATATGGGCAGTGGGGGGAACCTGGTAACTAACCCACTGTTCTGAAGAGGTTGAGCATGTGCCCCAGAGACGCTGGGTGTGGCCCCAATTAAAGGAGAAGATGAAGTCTAGGAAAAGATGGTTCCCTTTCTTTGATCCTCAGTGTTGCAAATTATCTCAGCATTTGGAGAGAGAACAAGCCATAGTGTAGTCCCTGGGAAAGGATGGGACTGCTGCTTTCTAAAGCCCCAAGGATATATGACTCACACATATGGAATTCTCCAATGGAATTTTGCTGCAGGTTTTAGGAACTGTGTGGGTCTGGGAACCCCTTTGTTCTTTCTGATTTCTCCCTATGTAAACAGAACCATGTATCCTTTCTCTATCCCTCATTTGCATATTGGCAGCAGACAACTTGTTCTGAGCTTTACAGGTCCAATGACAGAAGAAAATCTTTGCCTTAGAACAGACTATGTCTATAAAGGACTTTGATGCAATTTTATACTGGTTTTAACTTTGTATTGCATTTATTTTGTACTGAAATATTTTAAGGTTTTTGTGATATTTTAATGGAATGAATGCATTTTATATATGAAAAATATGTCTTTTCATGTCCAGAGGGTGGAATGAGTTAATTTGAAAGAATTATGTACCCCAGATAAACCATGTTTTAATCCTGATCTAATCTTGTGAGAGAAGCTATTTCTTTTAATGCTGATTCGATGCTGTAGATTGGAATCTTTTGATTAGGCTTTCTCCTTGGAGATGTGACTCACTCAATTTTTCATGTGACCTTAGACAGAGGGAGATGTGACTACTCATTCCAGGTGGGTCTTGAAGAGTTTACTGGAATTCTTTTAAAAAGGAAACAATTTGCAGAAAATTGAAAATAACAGAAGCTTCAGAGTCAACAGAAAGTTCCCAGTAGAGCTGACATAGATATGGACCTGTGGAGAGGGTGACATGAATATTTGGAGATACTTGGAACCCAGGAAAAATTGCCATAAGATATTAAGAAAGCCTCAATCTGGAGGAGAACCAAGAGGAGCAAGAGTTTAAAGCCAGCCCCACAGAAGCAAAATAAAGAATGCCCACAAGCACAGAGGCTGAAAACATGGAGCCCAGAAGCAAGGGACCAGCAAGGGACCAGTATGCATGCCAGCTGTCAGAGGTGTTCCAGATGCATTAGCCCTTCTTGAATTAAAGTATCTATCACTAGAAGCCTTAGTTTGGACATTTCCATAGGATTAGAACTGTGAGCTTCAAACTTTTTAAATTCAGTTTTTAAAAGCCATTTCATTTCTACTAAATCACAATCTGGCAGCTTGGAAATAACCAAATTCAGTACTGGGCATGGGGTGCTGCAGTGCTTTGTATATACCAAATATATCAGAACAGATTTTTGAATGGATAAGGGAAAGATTCTGGAAGACATGTAAGAACACTGATTGAAAAGGCCTAGACTGCTCTGAAGAGACTGTTGGAAGAAATGAGTGCTCTAAGATACCTCTGATGAGGTTTTAGACAGAAATAAGAAATGTGTCATTGAAGGCTGGAAGAAATATGACCCTTGTTTTAAAATGGCAAATAATTTGGTAAAATTGAGTACTGCTGTTGGATGGAAGTTAAAACTTAAAGGCAACCACCCAGGATTAGCTGAGGAAATTTCAAAACTAAGTGTGGAAAAGGGAGCCTGACATCTCCTTGAAGCTTATAATGAAATATGTCAGGAAAGAGATAAGCTGAAGACTAAACTCTTGGGTTAAAAAAAAAAGAAACCAGAAATTGATGGTCCACAAATTTCTGGGCTTCCAGAAAATGAGATCCAAATGAATAGGGTCCACATGAGGATTTACAAAAACATGAAAGCAGTCAGACAACTCAGACAAAGTCAGGATTAGAGATTGAGTTATCCCATTAAGTATTTGTGGAATGTTCTTTTGTCTGATAACCTCAGCATATTGCATAGAAAGCCAGCAAGAGTGTTGTCAGATCTGTACTAATGAAACCGCTGCCAGTCTGGAACAAAATAAACAGAAAAGATGAGAATTGGGGAAAAGTAACTTCAGAGGCAGAATCATAGAAGCTAAGTTTTTGATCCAGAAAACTAAAACCAGGAGAACAGACTGACCCATACATGTGGAAAGGGTGAATTACTCCCAGAAGCATAAGGTGGGCCTTCCAATTCACTGTTAAAAAATAGTTGTGCCACCTCAGTCCCTGGAGAGTGTGGAGTACATAAACTGGGGATTGGGGGGAGCCTGGCTATCACTCCATTGTACTGGAGTAATTGACAGTGTGCTCCAGAGATGGTAGAAAGCCTGGTTGCTGTCCTGCTGTTTAGAGAGAGTGGAGCCAAGAAAAAGGTGGTCTCAATGTACTGCAAGATTACAAACTGCACATCAGCAATTGGAGATAGCAAAGCCATTGCATAGGCCCTTGGAAGGGTGGAATTACTGCTATCTAAGGCCTGAGGGTAAGTGATGCACAGATTTTGAAATCTAATGGAGTTTACCCTGCAGGTTTTCAAAACTGCTTGGGTCCAGTGACCCCTGTGTTCCTTCCAATTTTTCCTTATGGAAATGTGAACATGTAACTTATGACTGTCCCTCATTTGTATTGTATTGTTACTGAAATGGGCTTAAGGCATTTATGATATTGTGATTGAATGAATGTATTTTGTATATGAAAAAAAACATGCCTTTTAGAGTCCATAGAGTAGAAGGTGCTAGTTTGAAAATACTATATACTCCAGAAATGTCATGTTTTAACTCTGATTCCATCTTGTGGAAGCAGCTGTTTCTTTTAATCTTGATTCAATAATGTAGTTTGGAACCTTCTCATTTTCTCCACGGAGATGTGACAACAAATTTTGGGTATTAACTTTTGATTAGATGGAAATATGACTCCACCAATTTCAAGTGGGTCTTGATTGTTTTAATGTAGTCCTTTACAAAAGCAAACATTTTGGAGAAATGACAGAAAGGATAGAGCCTAGAGAAACGACAGAAGCCACAGAACTGACAGAAACATCACAGCAGATTATGGACACTTGAAAAAAAGAGACCCAGATGTTTGGAGATGCTTGTAGCCCTGCAGATGTCACCATGAGATGTTAAGCAAACCAGAACCTGGAGAAAGCCAAAGTAAACCAAGAGATGAAAGCCAGTCCCAGAGAAGCAAAGTGAGGAATGCCCACAGGAACAGAGATACAGAGCCCAGAAGCAAGGGGCCAGCAAGGGACCAGTGTGTCTTCCCCTTCTCCATGAAAGCATAGAGCCCAGGAGCAAGGGTCCAGCAAGGAAGCAGTGTGCCTTCCCTGCTGACAGATGTTCCAGATGCATCAGTCTTTCTTGAATTAAGGTATCTTCCCTAGATGCCTTAGTTTGGATGTTTCCATAGGCTTAGAACTGTAAACTTGTGACATATTAAATTCCCTTTTTAAAAGCCATTTCAGTTCTGGTATATCACAAACTTGCAGCTTGCAAATTAACACAACTATACATTAAAATTCCTCAAACACAATTCTCTACTCAAAACTACCAGGTTTTCTGGTCAATTTGATAAATGGGCCAGAATAGTACACCCAAATGAGGAATTTATTGTCTCCAAAATCCATAGAGGCCAATTGGACATTGTTCCTCTTTTTGGGTTATAGGAGGGAGGGCCAGATGCAACAGCTTATCCTTCACCTTAGAAGGGATATCTAAACATGTCCCACACCACTGGATACATAGACGTTTCACTGAGTTGGAAGTCCCCTGTATTTTTGTTTCATTTATCTCCCATCCACTGACATGCAAATGCATCACTAATAAGTCTAGCATAGTAGCTACTTCTTGCTTCCTATATCCAATCATCATGATATCATCAATATGATGGACCAGTGTTATGTCTTGTCAGAGGGAGAAATGGTCAAGGTCCTTGCAGACAAGATTGTGATGCAGAGCTGGAGAGTTAATACACTCATGAGGCATGACAGTGAAGGCATATTGCTGGCCTTGCCAGATGAATGCAAACTATTTCTGATAGTCCTTACTGACATCTCTAGGGAGAAAAGAATTTGCCAGATCAATAGCTGCATACCAGATACCAGATGATGTGTTGATTTGCTCAAAAAATGAAACCACATCTGGAGCAGCAGTTGCAATTGGAGTCACCATCTTGTTAACTTTACAACAATCCACTGTCATCATCCAAGTCTCATCTGTTTTCTGCAAAAGCCAAGTAGGAGAGTTGCATGGAGATGTTCTGAAAATCACCATCCCTGCATCCTTCCAGTCCTTAAGAGTGGCTATATTCACTGCAATCCCTCCAGGAATATAGTATTGCTTCTTATTCACTATTATTCTATGCATGGGAAGTTCTAGTGACTTCTATCTGGCTTTTTCTCCAATAATAGCCCTCAGTCCATGAGTTATAGAACCAATGTGGGGATTCTGCCAGTTACTGAGTATGTCCATTCTAATTATGCATTCCAGAACTGGGGAAATGACCACATAATGGGACTAAGGACCCACTGGAATCACTATGAAATGGACCTGAGAAAAAATTCCATCACTCTTAAGCCCCTACTCTGATTGGTCGATGAGAGTGACATTTTGGGTATCCTGGAATTAGTGTCACTTCTGAGCTAGTATCCAATAATCCCTGAACTATCTGAACATTTCCTTCATCCCAGTGCACAGTCACCCTGGTCAAAATCTGTAGATCTCCTTGGGGAAGGCTTGGAGGAAGGTTAACCATGTAAATTTGAGTAGTGTAAAATGGTCCTTTCCCAAATGTACCTGGCCCTTCCTTCATTTGATGGACTCTTGAACTTTAAACTATCTCAAATCTGGGAATGAACTAAGGAGCTTTTCTGTCTTGTTAAACTGCTGGATTGCAATGTAACAGAAATGGAATGGCTTTTAAAGATTGAATTTAATAAATTTCAAGCTTACAGTTCTAAGCCCATGAAAACATCCAAACTAAGCCATCCAGGGAAAGATATTTTAATTAAAGAAAGACCAATCTGTTCAGAGAGCTCCCTCAGCTTGGAGGTCTTGGGGCTGGCATATACTGGTCCCTTGCTCCCTGTATCCATTGCTTTCAGCATCTGTTCTTGTGAGATTCCTCAATTTGCTTTGCCAGGTCTGGCTTTCATCTCTTGGCTTCCCTTGGCTTACTCCAGTTTCTGGCTTCCTGAACATCTCATGGTAACATCTGCTGGGCTCCAGGCATCTCAAACATCCATGTATCTGTTTTCTAATGGTTAGCTGTATTCTGAAGTTTTGTCAGCTCTGTCATTTCTGACTCTTTCCAAAAGGTTTCCTCTTTTCAAGGATTTCAGTAAACAAATCAAGACCCACCTGGAATGGGTGCAATTATATCTTCACCAAATCAAAAGATCCTATGCCCAAAATTTGGTGTGTCACATCTTCCTGGAGATAATCTAATCAAAAGATCCCAATATAAGTGTTGAATTAGGATTAAAAGAAACAGCTGCCTCCACAAGATTGAACTAGGGTTAAACCATGCCTTTTCTAGGGTGCATAATACTTTCAAACATGCACAGGGGCCAAGAATTTCTGGTTTTGTAATTCAAGTTAGACTTCTCTTCACTTGTCCTATAATCCTTGTGTTTATGCAGCTCAAACAGGAATTTAGTAGACTGCCCATATATTTTACTACTAGGTTACCCATGGTCTACTAGCAAATGCCACATTTCTCTGCAAGTGAAATTCTTTTTATTGCTGCTTTGGGTCCACTATCTGTTATGGTGACCATGCTCACCTTGCCTAAATGTCAACACCTGGCTCCTACCAACTCAGCATTTGATCATCCCCATTCTATTTAAGGATTCCAGCTCAGTGACAGTAGTTCCTACACTATTATGTGACCTACAGAGAAGAGCAACTAAAGAACTTTTTAGGGATGATGGAGCTAGTCACAAAAATTTATTTCTCAAGGTTCTGGTGAAAAATGTGCCCTCTGGACATTGTTGGGATGTGTTGATCAGGTATTCCATGATAAATCCACTCTACCATGCCAATCTATCTAAGCCTCTGGATATCTACATCTACATTATATCAGGATACATGGCATTTTGAACTCAGGTAATGTTGGCCACCTTTTGATCCATATTTCAGCCATGTATCCAAATAAACTGATAATGCCCCTTCTAACCTATTGAGCTACAGGATTTAATGAGAATTTCTTCCTAGTGGGCCTATAATAAATTCAGTTTGATTCAACTTTATATTACTTCCAATATTATCTCACATCCTTAATATCCATTCCTACACTTACTTACATGATTTCTGTCTATGTAGATTGGAAAACTCCTGCAGTTGTTTTGGAGTATAGCATACCTCCTTATGGGTCATATTTTCTACCTCAACCTTTGCGTTCTCTTTATACTTTAGAATACTTATAGGTCTTGAAGAAAAGAGGGTTGGAGAGAGGGGGTCATGAAAAGAAACCCAAATGCCTTTTAAGTCAGTTTCCTAAGGTCATTCCATTGAGTTTAATCTGGTGAATGAGGATTAGTTGCTCCAGACAGAAGAATAAGGGCTGTTTACACAGTGGAGGTTGTTATAGGGTTAGCAGACACTGAAGGATTAATCTCTTAGGTGGAGGTTGGATAGCATACTCCTCTGGGGAGACTGGAGGCTGGGAAGCTGGTTTCCTACACAGGCAGGCTGGAGGTTGGGAAGCACTTTCCTCAGGGTAGTCCTTTACATGTCTATCTGTCAAAGACTCAGCAGATTCCATGGATGCCAACTCTGTTTGCCATTGTTATCAAGTTCCCATTTTTTCCAGTCAAGGCCCTTACTTGAACAGCAGACCCTTGTAAGGTTAAGATTTTAGTTTACATTGTAAATATGCTACTAACAGAGTGAGACTTTGTGTCTGATTTTCAAAGATCTCATGCCTGCAACCACAAGAAATATGATTTTCTTTCAGATAACACATGAAAACTTTTATATAATTCATACAGAAGTTATGGTGCAAATTTGAAGCCCTAAGCTCATCCCTTTCCTCATCACTGTATACAGCATATCTAACAAGAACTAGCCAACATAACTGTACCTCTTAATTCCACAAAACTCTGGAAAGTTGCCAAAAACATTCTTACCCAGAGTCTTGCCTCATATAAGTGTACAATTAGTGGAATCTAATGGTGGTATTTTGAGTATCTCTTTGCCCAGTTTGCCAACTAACCCCATAACTTATATAGTGTTATCTTGATTATTGGAAACACAGTCATTAATGCCTCTGAATCTAATCAGAGTAGGAAACCAATTGTAAAAACCCATTTTTAAGATTCTGTTTCTCAAGATCCACTTTTGGCACAAAGCTATGATGGTCATCTATCCCTAGAGAAACAGAACCAATAGGAGAGATCTGTAAAAATGAGATTTATAAAGGTGAATGGGTATGGAAGCGTCAAAAGTCCATATGGCAGGCTGTGAAGCTAGTGGCTCCAATGAAGGATCTGGATGAACTCCACAGGAGAAGCTCATTGGCTGAAGAAGCAGTGAAAGAATCCCTCTTCTTCCATAACAGTGTTCAACTGATTGGATAATCTCATTGTGGGAGATATGCCCAGTTTATCACAGATGTAAACAGCCACAGATGTAATCAACTGACTGATGATTTAATACACTCTACTGGTTTATCAGCCAGTCATGTAATATCCTTATAGCAATGGCTAGGGCAGTGATTGCCTGACAAGACAACTGAGTATAATCACTTGGCCAAGTTGACACCAGAACCTAACCTCACAGGGGTCTATATAATGTAAATTATATAGAATTACGTGGTATTTCCTAGGTTGAGTAAAATAATAGATGGGCATGCTTCCAACCATAAAAGCAAGTCACTATAGACTGTGAAAAGCTTTGTCTCTAACTACACTTTTCCAGGAAATGTGCTAGTATTTTATATTTTGTGAAATTTATTTTTTAACGCTTTCACTGATGTTGTGCTTTTATGATAAAAAATATGACGAACACCTTCAAAAATAATGCTTATGCATTTACAAATTTAACCAATGTACTCAATTCACTCTTATTTTTAAAAATTAGCATATGGTTTAATCAAGGTTCTCTACATTAATTCCCACTTCAGACTAGGTTATTGTCTCATTTGTCTAGTTATTGTTAGTTTCCATTCACCCAGAGTTCTACTGTACTAAGCACAGATGAAGTTCATCACCAAATTACACCACTAATCACAGTTTCTCCTTGTCTACTTGTTTTCATTTTCATCGTTGCTCTTATCATCAATATTTCTTCAAGTACATGGAGTAATGATACTGAATGCCACCCTGAAGGCATTATATACTGGGATTCTTCCTGTCCCTTCAAATGGTCTTATATTTTTAGCTATCAATCACAAAAATTAAAGACATTGTTCCCACCTTGATTTCAAAATAAAGAACACTTAAATTAGACTGCTCTTTTAAAGACCACATTAGGTAATATGCTTAGGCAAAGAAGCAGGAGTCATTATATATAGTCCTGGTCCTTAATTGATGTCTAAGTAGGCCAAATTATGTTTTCTCTAAAATCAAACTTGCCATTAGAAAAGAAGGAAAGTAATTTCTTGCAGACTTATTAAGGAGGTAAAATGTCATGTGTAAAACAATTAGCACATTCAACATAGGTTACAGAAGATTATTTATGAGTACTATCACATTTACACAGGTTCTATCTCTTGCAAATCAGGACTAAGCAAAACCAGAGAATGTCCTCAAGTGTCAGAGTTGGATATATGCATATATAGAGATATAGATATGGAAATCAATAGATTTTCATTCATGTCCCAATCTCCTCTTCTTTCTCATTTTCTTGTTTCTTGTGACCCTTGTTGGCAGCAGTTTATTAATAGATATAGAGAATTAGATATTGAAATATAAGGATTGAGAAATGGAGAGGGAGATAGTGGAAGGGAGATCACAAAGAGATGCATGAATTTAATATTTTTAATCAAATATTACTTCTTAAAATTATCAAAATTTTACTGATTTAAAATGTATTTCCTTAAAATACTGAAAATATAGTGCCTTGGTAAGGTTCACTTTAACTATTTTGACTTACCCTGCAGTGACATTGGTATGGTAATGAGACCAATGGTGTGGTAGAGATAGATTTGAAAATAGTTAAAGCAAGAATTATACATTTATAAATGTTTAAAAATAAACATTAGTAATAAATTCCTCATAGCAATTTTACCTTAATAAATTTATCTGTGTTGGTTCAAAGGTGACCCAACTTGAATGGTGGAGACATAGCTCTATGGAAACCGCCTGACTAAAAGGTCCCACCCACAATTGGGTGGGTCACATCTCCATGGAAACAACTTAAAAATATCCCACGCAAAAATATTGCAACAGGATGAAAGAACTTGACTTTTCTGCATTACATAACAGTTTCATACTGGTGCAGAGCCTTTTCCAATAACATATCCACGTAGCTTAAAGGTGGTTATTATTGTTTTTCTTGGCTGGTGATTTATCCACCACCTCCCCTCCTCTCTTTTACCTACCTTTAGTTTTGAAAGACAGGGCATTATTCAGTCTTAATTTATTAAGCTGATAAACTTTGTATTCTCATGTGGACCCTGATTTTGTTTTCTGAGGGTTTATATTTAAATAACCTTGACTGTGATAAGTTATTCTCCTTATAGTCCTAGTTATTTGTAGGAGAGATATCTTGCTCCTTTGTGTGCTCATGCAGCAAAGCAGGTTTCCAAACTTTTCATTTAAGCTAAACTGGCATATAATGAAACCATTAACTGGGCTCCTTCAGATCTAATTCAATGCACATATAAACACTCTCCCAATTGTTGCTTATGTCCCAAAGTAGTTTGCTTCTGTCCTCACCAATGCAGCACATGGGAGTCCCTAAGTCATTTCCCTGAGTAGGTGCAGACACAAGAGCCATGGCATCAAGTTCTATCTGGGACCCAGCACCTGACTCAAAAGCCCCTTCTTTCAGCCCATGGGAGCCAATACTGCTGAGGATAAATTCCAGAAAATGAACTTGATGTCTCCTAATTTTAACCTTAGAATTTTCCTTTCTCAACATCTAGCTTTGAACTGTTCCTTTTCTTCTTTAAGCATTTCCCTCCCCGAGTCACTATTTTCAAGCCCCCAGGATTGTATGCCCCCTCTGACCCTGCTAATTGATCAGGATGAGATTATTTTGCTTTCTTTTCTGCGAGGGAATACATTTGCTTGAGCTTATGAGTTCTGACAAGCTACAGAGTATCTGTTAGCAGATAGCTGAGTGACATATTTAAGTGCCTCACTGAACTGACATCAACACTCCTCTAGTTGGCAAGAAGACACAGAAATTCTTAGTCTGCTTTATACACACAATGGCTTCTTCCACTATAGCCACCTTACAAAGGGATAGGATGGCACTAGGCCAGCTTATGTGATCCAAGGGAAGGTGAACTACAGCCAAACCATAGATAAAATAAATATTACTCTGCACTTCATCAGTTCTGCTATCATCATGATAACTCACCAGAAGCAAAATCTGGCAGTTACTGTCACTGTTGGCCAATAATCTATGATATACTGATCAATATATGGTGTAGGAAACTTTTGTTCTCACCATGCCAAGTCTATGTTCTTGAATACAGGCAGTAACTGGGATTGAGGTACCTCATAAAAGTGACTTCAGTATTATTGCTGTATTTCCTTACTACAGTAACTTTATGAATTTGTGTACTCTGAAGAATGTATAAAAACATGCTTTCTGATAGAGGTAGTGAAGCAAAATGTCTGATGCATCATGTCCAGGCCCAACTGCATAGCAAGATGAAATGTCTATTTTCCAGCTAAGAGAAATCAGCCCTGACCTAGAGTTTATAGCACCACCCCTGTTCATTTCCAGGTAACTCCTGCCCTGCAAGTTCTGCTTCTTTGTACTGTACTCCATGCTTGCCAGCTTATATATTCTGGAGATGAAGGATATTGGGTCCTCAGACTTTAGACAGGAGTCCTTTGAGCCTTCCAGCAATAAAAAGCTTGTCAATTCCTCAGAGGCTCTGGTGCTTTCTTGTGTGGTGTTCAGTTTTTCCCTACTTCATTTCTGGTGCATTGGCTGGGAAGTTCCACATCCCAAGGAAAAGAGACCGTTGTGTCCCCTCCCTATCTCTGGGGAGGCCTGAGATGTGGGCCAATCTTGACCATCCCTGGGCACCATTGGAAACTTCTCTTCTGGCTCAGGCTCATCTGATTGGAATGGGATGCCAGCTTCCTCAAATTCAGGAGGGACCTCAGCAGCTCTGAGAACTGTACTGGATCCCCACCCATTGGACTGGTAAGAATGGCCATTCAATCAGTTATAGGGACAGACAGATCTTGCCTTTCAGGTAGAAAAGGAGACTGATCACCTCCTAAACCAGGCCAAATAACCTGTGGACAGGGGAGAAGCTGAAGGAGATACTCTTTGTAGTTAGATACACTCTGGTTTTGGGAGACAACATAACTTGTCATGCTGTTGAGTGCCTGGTGTGTGAAAAAGTGTGAATGAGACATGGCTCTGTCCTGAGGCTCTGGTGCTGTGTCACTCATGAAGTGAATCATCCAAATCTGCAGTTCCATGGGTCTTCACATGGCTTGTAAAGCAGCCATCTCAAAAAGAGAGTCTGGGTTGGGGGTTTATACCAACACACTTCATGCCAAAAGAACCCTAAATTCCTAGGAGGGAAGTGGTCAGAGATAGATGAAGCAATTGTCTTTTGTTTATTCTATGCTTTTTTGTCTGGTGCCCAAAGAAGATTTCTATGTGTGGTACTGAAAGCAAACCGCACTTAGCCTGCCTTCTTAAGAATTTAATAAAAGAGTTTACTGGAAACTATGGAGTGAAGCTTAAGCCACACGATTTTCACAAATTTTGCCAATTGGACTGGTTCGTTGTTGGAATTCAATGGCTGTCTGAGGGGTCATTCGACACCCAACTGATCCAAGCCATCCGACAAGTTGTGACAAGACAGGCTGGCCACCCTGACCAGTTCCTGTACATTGACTCCTGGCTCCAACTTGTTCAAAATTCACCACCATGGTTAAAAGCTTGCATTGAAAGCCATGCAAAAGTCCTGGTAGCCTTTGCCAATCTGAGAATTCCACTCCCTGGAGCAGTTGTCACAAAGTAATTAGCCAGAGCTGCCACTAAACTTTCAGTGCTGAAGAACTCCCCATTGCTGATAGAAGGAAACCTCTTCCTACCCATGGGCTGCCAAGATAAAGGGACAGAGGGGCTGCCCTCCCCACAGCAGACATAGACTCTTTAACTCCACCTTCCTAAATTCTTGACCCCAGAAAAACCTCTGGTCCTCCCCACTGCCAATAGAGACTTATTACCCCTGCCTTACTCAACTCTGGCTTCCTGACTCCCACTTCAAGCACCAGCTGTGGTTCCATTAATGCTATCAGCTCCCCTGATGCCCTCTACTGGAAACTGCACCTCATCAAGGACTCCAACTAGCTCTCTGCTATTAATTCCTATTTCTCCTAGTCACAGTATGCCTGAACCCCCTCCAGAAATCCTGCAAACCTGGAACCTCTAATCCCGAGTTGGAAAACCCTATGGCACCTCAGAAGCGCTTCAACTGCCCCTGCAAGAAACTCTAGGGACAATTTACTATGATTCATATGGCCAGTTGCAGAGATTTCAGCCAATATTCATCTGCCAAACTTCTTCAACCACTAAACTCATAAACCAGAAAAACTACACTCTCTCCTACACTGAGAAGCCTCAGGCAATAATCAACTTACTCCAGCCAATTATACAGACCCATCGGCCAATGTGACAATATTGTCATCATCTCTGCATCACCCTCTTCAACACAGAAAAGTGCAGACAGTTTTGACAAGCTGCCCTGAAGTGGTTGGGAAAAAACGCACCTGTAGGGATGGTGAACACATTCCAATATGCTCAAAGTTCCTTCCCAGATGTTGATCCAAGGTGGAAGTTGAACATTGAAGCTGGCAAAAATAATTTGCATCTCAACCAAACTGCACTCATTCAAGGCATGAAAAAAGAGGCTAGAAGGACAATCAATATGTCAAAACCACTAAAGTCCTGCAAAAGGCAGATGAACCCCCTAGCCAGTTCTACCAGTGCCCCTGTGAAGTCTTTAGACTATACACTCTCTTTGATACTGAGGCGCTAAAAAATGAAAAACTTGTTAACTCTGCATTTGTTGGGCAAACCCAACCTGACATCCAGATAAAACTGCAAAAATTAGAAGTGTTTTCTAGAATGAATATATCCCAGCTTCTTGAAGTGGCTACCAAAATTTACATGAACCAAGACCAGGAGACACAGAGAAAAGCAGACTGCCAACTAAAAAAAAGGCAGACGTGATTGCTGTGGTGCCCACCCAGGGCACTAAAAATCCCTCATTCTCAATATCCAGAACATTTAAGTGACCAGGGCCAGGAAATAAAGCATCCACTTATTGGGGGCCACCCAGAGAAGGTAGGAAAGCATCTCCACTGGGAAGTAACCAGTGTGCTTACTGTAAGGAAGAAGGACACTGGAAAGCAGATTGTCCTAAGAAAAGATGGGAAAGGGGTGCAAACACCCCACTAGCAATGGAGAACCCAGAGCTACTGATTTTGTAGGTCTAGCAGGCCTTGAAGACAACTCAGACTAAAACTGACCATGCCTTCAACACTGCTCAGGTGCATGAGGACCTATACAAAGATGAAGGACTGATCAATGCTTGGGGAAAGGAAATAAAACATGGCCCAGAAATCCTGGAACTCTTGGAAGCAGTATGAGCCCCTATGAAGGTCACCATCATCCACTGCCCTAGACATCAGTCAGGAAACACAACAGTAGCCCCAGGGAATCATTTGGCCAATAAAGAAGCCAAGGCAGCAGACTTAAGGGGAACCCACTTCTCCTTAATAACAGCATAAGTGGCTTGAAGTCAAAATACTCCAAGGTTAAGTGTACCTGTCTAAGCCAAGAAAGCAGCACTTTCTTAACTGAATGGATGGTGGAAATTCAAGGATAGTCAATTAGCAATCACAGAAGCACTCAGCCCAGAGGTGGTTTTGCAAATTCATGAAAATCATCACAGTGATAAAACAGCCCTGGAGCAGTTTCAACAGTACTCTTACACTCACTGACTGCATCAAATTGCCTGGACAGTTTGTGCTAAATGTGTGACTTGTGCTCAAAACAACCCCTGAAAATACCCACCCCGGGATTTCAAGTCATGGGTCAAATGCCATTTGACAACATCCAGGTAGATGTCACAGAGCTTCCCCAGGCAAGGGGATACCACTATTTATTAGGAGGAGTCTGTACCTTCTCAGGATGGGTGGAAGTCATTCCCACATTCTCAGAAAAGGCCCAGAAAGTAGTTTGGTTATTGGACAAAGAAATCACCCCACAGTATGACCTGCCAAGCCCCCTAGGCTCTGACAATGGACCGGCATTTGTGGGCCAAATTATACAAAATCTCAGCAAAACCCTCTTCATAAAGTGGAATCTTCACACAGCATATAGGCTGCAGAGTTCAGGAAAAGTGGATTGAATGAACTGCACCTTGAAATCACATCTGAAGAAACTCTGTCAGGAAACCAATCTAAAATGGATTGATGTTCTCCCCATAGCCTTGTTGAGAGTAAGATGCAGTCCCATAAAACAGACCAGATTTTCCCTGTTCTAGTTTGCTAGCTGCCAGAATGCAACACACCAGAGACGGATTGGCTTTTAATAAAAGGGGATTTATTTTGTTGGTTCTTCAGAGGAAAGGCAGCTAACTTTCCACTGAGGTTCTTTCTTACGTGGAAGGCACAGGATGGTCTCTGCTGGTCTTCTCTCCAGGCCCCTGGGTTCCAACAACTTTCCCCGGGGTGA
>PVIY010032217.1:0-29192 GCA_004026745.1 Myrmecophaga tridactyla
AGTCCTATAAAAGAGGAAACATTTTGGAGAAAAGAGATTCGGAGAGAGCAGAGAATGCTGCAGCACCACGAAGCAGAGAGTCCACGAGCCAGCGACCTTTGGAGATGAAGAAGGAAAATGTCTCCCAGGGAGCTTCATGAAACAGGAAGCCAGGAGAGAAAGCTAGCAGATGATGCCATGTTTGTCATGTGCCCTTCCAGCTGAGAAAGAAGCCCTGACTGTGTTTGCCATGTGCCTTCTCACTTGAGAGAGAAACCCTGAACTTCATCGGCTTTCTTGAATCAAGGTATCTTTCCCTGAATGCCTGTGATTGGACATTTCTGTAGACTTGTTTAATTGGGACATTTTCTCGGCCTTAGAACTGTAAACTAGCAGCTTATTAAATTCCCCTTTTTAAAAGCCATTCTATTTCTGGTATATTGCATTTCAGCAGCTAGCAAACTTGAACAAATAGTTTTTATGGATTCCTTTGTATTTTCTACATACAAGATCATGTCAGCTGTGAATAAAGACAGTTTTTCTTCTTCCTTTATAATCTGAACACCTTCAAATTTTTTAAAATTTATTTGCGTAATTACCTTATTGTACCAGTTGGAATCTCCAGAGTAAAATCAAATAGAAGTGATAAAAGCAGATATGCTTGCCTTGTTCCTGATCTCGGTGGGAAAGCATTTAGTCTTTCATCATTACATATATTACATATGATAGCTGTGAGTTTTCCATAAATGTGCTTTATCAGGCTGAGGATGACCCTTTCTATTTCTAGTTTGTTGAGAGTTTTTACCATGGATGGGTGTTGGGTTTTGTCAAATGCTTTTTCTGCATCTATTAAGATCATCGCGTGGTTTTTGTCCTTTACCCCATTAATATGGTGTATTATGTCAATTGATTTTGGGATATTAAACCAACCTTGCAATCCTGGATAGACCCCACTTGGTTATGGTGTATTCTGTATTGTTATTTTCTTCTCTAGGCAGAGACTCTACCTCTGACACTAAATGATAAACACTGACATTTTGGAAGGAGTGTGATTTTTAAATAATGAGTTTTAAAGAATTTTACATATTGACAAGTACTCTTTCAGCAACTAAAAATTTGAGCTTAGCACCTAGTTAGCAAGAATAATTAGTGTCAATGGGAAGCCACCAAATAGTTTGTATCGTTAATACTCTCATCTGTGACCCACATCATGAATTACAAAGCTGATTAGAGAGCTTTATCTGCTGCTTACCACAGGCTCCAACATCGCTGACTAAAGGACCAAAATCTATATATTGGTGCCTCCCACAATGCATATTGTATGACAGGTGCTCCGTAATGTGTGTCAATGGTAATAAACAGAGAAAACAGTTGCCAAAGAACAATGCAAACTGCCATCACATAAAGAAATAAAACTCCCACGTGTAATTATGCCTAAGAGTTTCTTCCAGGAAACCTCTTCAGTTGCTCACATGTGGCCCCTCTCTCTAAGCCCAACTCTGCAAGGAGTATCATTACCCTCCCCCCTATGAGGGGCATGATATTCAGGGGTAAAAGTCTCCCTGACAAACAAAGGTTAAAATACATTGGGTAGATGGAAATACTAGTGGTCAATGACAGGGAGGGGTAAGGGTTATGGTATGTATGAGGTTTCTCTTTTTATTTCTTTTTCTGGAATGATGCAAATGTTCTAAAAAATTATCATGGTGATGAATATGCTACCATGTGATGATATCATAAACCACTGATTGTACACCATGTATGAAATGTTTGTATGTTATGAATGTACGTGCTTCTGAATGAAGCTGAATGTGAGAATGATAGAGAGAGGAGGGCTGGGGGCACTAATGAAATCAGAAAGAAAGATAGAGGATAAAGACTGAGATGGCATAATCTAGGAAAGCCTAGAGTGTATAACGATAGTGACTAAATGTACAAATTTAAAAATGTTTTTTCATGAAGAAGAACAAAGAATGTCAATACTACAGGGTGTTGAAAATAGATGGTAATTAATATTTTAAAATTTTAACTTATGTCTGAGACTAAAGCAAAAAATGTTTGGTCCAAAATTTATATTTTGACTAGTGCAGTTCCTGGTGTAACTTGTGTGGACAGCTTGGTTGGACACCATGAATGCATGGAACCTTGAGTAGGGCACGGGATTTTGTAGGTTTGTCAAGGGTGATGCCCTCACAGATGCCAGAGTGATCTGAACAGTGAGAAGGGGGATGTTTGCAGGGTCCCCTTGGGGGAGTGGTGAGGGAAGGGAGGGTTTGGCTTCCCCAAGTGGAGGGTTCTTGATGTTCTTGCGGGCAGTGAGGACAGCCAGGGCAGCAGGCTGGGCTCCCAATCTTGGGGTTTGTTCATATGAAGCTTAGCCCCACGGAGGACAGGTCAAACCTCCCTGGGGTTGGGCCTAGGACTCACCCCCAAGAGAACCTCTTTAGTTGCTCAGATGTGGCCTCTCTCTCCGGCCAGCACAGCGGGCAGACTTGCCGCCCTCCCCTGTCTACGTGGGACATGACTCCCGGGGGTGTGGACCTTCCTGGCAACGTGGGACTGAGCTCCTGAGGTGGGCTGGGACTCAGAATCGGGGGATTGAGAAGACCTTCTCAACCAAGGTGGGGAGGAGCAAAACGGGACAGGGCAGAGTGTCACTGGCTGGGAGATTCCAGGTAGAGTCGAGGGGCTATCCTGGAGGTTATTTTTATGCATTAAATATATATATTACCTTGTTAGTTAAGATGTAATGAAGAGGCTGGAGGGAACTGCCTGAGAATGTAAAGCTGTGTTCCAGTAGCCATGTTTCTTGAAGATGACTGTATAATGACATAGCTTTCACAAGGTGACTGTGCGATTGTGAAAATCTTGTGTCTGATGCTCCTTTTATCTACCTTATCAACAGACAAGTAAAACATACGGAATAAAAATAAATAATGGTGGAACAAATGTTAAATTTAGTAGACTGAAATGCTAGTGATCAATGAAAGGGTGGGGTAGGGATATGGCATGTATGAATTTTTTTCTGTTGTCTTTTTCTTTCTTTTTCTGAATTGATGCAAATGTTCTAAGAAATGATCATGATGATGAATATGCAACTACGTGATGATATTGTGAATTACTGATCATATATGTAGAACGGAATGATCATATGTTAAGAATGTTTGTGTTTGTTAGTTACATGTTTTTAAAAATTTTAAAGTTAATTTAAAAAATTGATAGTCAAAAAAATAAAATAAGATTGACAAAAAAAGAATGTACGTGCTTACATGTTGTTTTATCAATAAAAATAAAATTAAATAAATTAAAAAAATAAAAAGTCTCTCTGACAACATGGGACATACTTCCCAGGAATGAGCCTGGCCCTGGCACCATGGGATCGATAACGCCTTCCAGACCAAAACGAGAAAAGAAATGTAACAAAAGAACATATCAATGGCTAAGAGAGTTCAAATAGAGGCGAGAGGCTATTCTGGAGGCTACTCTTATACAAGTTTCAGCTAGATAATTACTAACTGCCATGGTTTGCCAAACCCCAACCAACATCATGCCTATTAACCCTAAAGAACACCCAGGGCTCTAACTGCGACTCTATAAAAGTTTCATGCACTAAATTTACTTTCTTGAAACCCATCACCTCCAGATGGTTCTAGGCTAGATAAGCCCTGAAACCCAGAGGGGCCATCCTCTCCAAGAACATCAACTAATTCCATTCTTGTATCCCATTATTACTGACATCCCTTTTCAACGTTAAAAAGTTAGAAAGGGTAGATAGAGTCCAAAGATCCTTACAGAGTGGGAGAAGGATCAAAGGAGAAGGAGGAGTTTTAAGAGAAAATAGAATTTAACAAGTAAGTATGACTGCAGAATCACTATATTGATACTTATTTTAACCTCCATTGTTTTGAAGCAAGTAGAAGGAAACATTTGAAACTTTGGAACGTGGTAATCCATACCAAACTATGAAATATGTTATGTAGCTTCTTGCTAGAGTATACGTTGAAATCATTGCCTTTTTTTTTGTTTTTGTATATATCTTTCACACAAAAAAAAATTTTTAAAAAAGGAAATTAAGGTCTCTAAGTCTTAAGTCAAAATAAAGAAGTGAATCTTATCAGTCTGGTCTCAATGCAGTAAAATACAAAGCAAAAATATTAGGAGTTTTGAAAATAGGAAAATTTCTACCTTTTAAATGTTAAAAATGAATAATACTATGCACTTCCTCCCAAAAAACAAACAAACAAAAAGCCAAAGAAACAAAAATTCAACAAATGGTGCTGCAATAATGGGATATTCACATGGAAAAAGAATGAAATGTGGCCCCCGCCATACAGCTAAAAAAAAAACAAAAACTGAACACTACTATCATTTGAACTCTTGACCTGGACTTCATCAGTAAACGGGGCAACACCAAGATTTTTTTATGGTATTAAGTGTATTTACTATGAATTTCAAGAACCTGCTTAATTTTATGAATACATAATATGTCACAATTTAAAAAAAGCATCAATCAAACTGTGCCAGAGCCACATATTCTTTATTCTGTAGTAAGTTCCATAGTTTTAGGTCCCTGGTTTCAAAACTAGTATTAAACTGATGTTCCTAAAAGCTAAGAGAAACTTTTACAATTTGACAGGCAAAGACGTATTACCCATGGTTTAAAAAGCTGCTCTTGCCATAGGTCAGACCCATTTGAGAAGACTGTGTGTATTCCAATACCACAAAAATTTAGAGGATGATGACGTTAACTGTTCAGGACTCTGGTTCATAATGCTTTTGAAGGTATAGGTTTACCTTGTAACACTGAGCAAAATCAACTACTATTTTTCAATTTGTACACAGAGAGGGAAAGGAACAAGGTTTACCAGGTACTGAATGAAAATGACTTAAATTATATTTATAGTATGCCTATTTCTTCCTGGATAGAGAAACCAGGCCTAATGATTTTCACTGTTGTGGATACCTCTGTCAAAAGATGGGCATCCACGAATAAAAACAACCTCCTCAGCCAAACCATACTTTTGCTAAACAAGTGATCATAGATTTCTAAAGAAGCAAAGGTCTCAGAAAAGGATTTCAAAGTATGTATGGCCTCTAACTCAAAAATTATAAAGGCACAACCAAATGCAGTAGAATAATGCTATAAATTTCCATGCTAATATAGAAATAACTATATAGAAACTAACTCCCATCATTGTTACTTAAATGATTGATATTCATGCCTTTATCAGCAAAGCTCAAACTCATCTAAGAATATATGCTTTTACGTACACAAGAATATCTGGAAGAATTCCAAAGAAGCCAATAAAACTGTCTGCATAGGATGGGAAGTGTATGGGGAGGAAGGAGAAATGTAGAGGATGGAGAACAGTAGCGAGAAAAAGACTTTCACTGTATGCCTTTTCATTCTCTTAACTTTGAAATGTGTCTATATTACCTATTCAAAAAACAAATAATTCTGAATTATTTAAGCTATTTTATTCACATATCTTTTTTTAAAAAGCTACTTTCCTATTTCAAGAGACAATAAGCCCAAATTGCAACATGAAATGGGGTATTCTTGATAATTTTTAAATGCTTCAGGTTCAATGTCCATACAAAACTATAAGGTTTCATTAAAAATAAAGAAAAAGCAAAGCAATTTCTGTGAGGTGCTGTGGCTATCATTACCAGGACAGATGACAGTGCTTCTTTTAAAAACTACTGCTCCACAGACTCTCCTGTGAGCCAGGGGAGGTCTCAGTCTTAGCACGGAGACTAGAACGTGCAGCCTGTCATCACCTGGGGAAAGCTGACTACTACCTGCTTTGTCCACTTATCAGTAACCGGGGTAAGGAGACTTCTCAAAAATCAGTCAAGTCTGATTCCTCAACAGGACAAGGCCTTTGCATTCTGTTTTACTTCTGACACAGAATAGTCTCCACCCCATGCATCATCAAGGCCAATCTCAGAACGCAATTCCTTGTGAAAGGGAGCTGGTATGAGAAGAGCACTCTCTTGTGTGGCTCTGGCCATACCAATTCATCTTCTTACCTGTAAAATGAGTGGGTCTGGACCGCATTCCCTCTGCGATTCCTTTCAGGTGTAAATACTATAATCCCATAAAGATCCAGATCCATCTAAAGACCAGGTGAGAGATGCCTCCAGACTAGAGCACATATGCAAGTTCATACGTACTTTCAAGTAAACAAAAGTTTACTGACTAGGACACGAATGTTCTGACTCCTATTTCCTGTGTTTTACCTTCAACAAACATAATTTGCTCCCCTTTTTGTAAAGACTCATAACTTCAGATTGAAAGTGAGTTATAATGAGGTAAAAGTTTTAAAAGATTGGTAGAGCGGAGAGCATTATTTAAGACCATAGTGTATTGAGGGTGGTGATTAAGAAAACTTTTAGTCAAAATAAAATTACTCTTTTATTAGCCTCATCCAAGATTCATAATTCTACTAATATCTTTTGGGGAAAGCCTTCCAGAGATTTATCTATGTTAATTCTTATATGCGAAGAAGGAGCAAATAATCTCTTGAGGCAGCAAACTCAACTGAAAACTCAGAACTCAGCAGAACATGTTCTCTGTTCTGATCAATAAAAGCTAAGTGATTTGAGGGAAAAAATCCAAACAGTCACATACTTTTGCCTTTTCAACAAAAACAAAAACACACATCTACTTTAGCACTGGTTTCATATAGTCATAGTTAACCACAGTTTTATTAAAACACTCATGATCCACAGCTTTATCTTATATCACTCACCTACACTACTCTTAATCATATTCAGCTCTGCGAGGCTTCATTCTTTGGCACAAATGCAGTGAGAAACTCAGCTCTGCCAGATGCTCGGCAGGGGTGCCGGTTCACTGTCTGGTCCCTGTCTTCACCTGGCAGAAACTGGACACACTGCTGAGAAAGCGGCTCAGCTCATTAGCCTGTCTTTATTCAACCAACAAAGAGAAGCACGGCAGCTCCAATTCTGACGCCTCACTCTAAGATCACCGAAATGCCTAACAAGCCCCAAGCCAAAGAGAAGGCGATAGCTATCCGCCCCAGAAAAGTCCAGGAAATAAAAATTAAAAATTAAGAGCAGATAGCTAGGTCATGGACCAGCAATTTAGAACTGGCTGGTGCTCAATCTAACCAACTACCTTCTTGTCATCGTCTCTCCTTTGCTGTCACCAGCCTTCCCCACCTCCAATGCTTATGCCACAACCAGAGGCTGGAGACATTTACCTTTTTAATTGAATGAATGGTCCCGAAAACCAGATATAAGACTTCTATACATTTCAAATACCTCTGCTCTGTCCCAGAGCGATCTCCATTCCAAAATCCAGGCTTGCCGCTACTCGGGCAAAGGGACAACCCGCACAACTCTGATACTCAGATTCTCAAATATTTCTGCCAAACACTTTTTTCTTCCGACAGTCTCTCGAAAAGCACCACCAGCACAGCAAGGCATTTTCGGCCTCCACCCTCCAGCAGGCATCAAACCTCTGCACCTACGAGAAACCCGTATTCTGGCGTATTCTGCACCTGTCCCCTTTCCAGAGTCCTGGAGGCGGCTGTCCAGGGACAGCACCTCGCGCAGGTGCCTGTCACGGAGGCCAAGGCCACCTCACCCAGCCGCTGAGCTCCCGAGAGGGGCTCGGAACGGGAAGGAAGACCATGCTGAGCTCGGCGGACGGCCTGGGCCCGGGCGGGGCGAGGTGCTACATCGCCCGCGACGGTGGCAGCTCCGGTTCCTCGGGGGCTGCGGTGCCCACCGGGCGGGCGTCTCTGTCACGGGACAGATTACAATGGAGGCTGCTCCCGTCCTCACGAGGAGGGGCTCGGTGACCTCGGTGACCCCGCCGAAGCTCCCCCAACGCCCCTCACGAATTCCCCGGGTGCGGGGGGGCACTCGGCGCCCCTCCATCCCTTCTCGAGGACCTCCCGCCCTCGAGGAACATCTTGGAGCGAGCTCGGCCACTGGGTCCCCCACGACCTCAGGGCGCCGGAGCACAAGGGCAGCCCCGAGCCCTTCTTTCCGCTCCGGCCTCCTCGCCAGGCCCCGACCCCCGCCCTCCCGCAGCGGTCGCGCGCCCCCCGCGCCGGCCCGGCCCTCACCGGACTTGGGCGGGTAGCGGTACACGGAATTGGACGGGATGTCCACCTCCTCCACGCCCGCGTGCTGCCGGCTGGTCAGGGCCCCCATGGCCGCTGCGGCCGCGGCGCCGGGCCCCGGCCCCGATGCCCGCGCCGCCCTCGGCGCCTCACCGCGGCCGCTCGCCCCGCGCCCGGTGCGGGGGTCGGCTGCCCGCCGCGGCCGGCTCTGCTGCGGCGCTGCGGCTCTGGCGGCGGGGAGCCCCCGGCGCGCCGCGCACCATCCTCCGCCCGGCACCGCGGCGGCGCCTCTGCCGAGGGGGGCTGCGGGGCTGGGCCGGGGGCGCCGCCGCCGCCTCAGGCCTCGTGATGTCAGCGGCGGCTCGCGCGCGGGGCCCGCGCGGCTCCAGCCAATGGCGAGGCGGGGCGGGAGGGTCCGCGCCGGGCCAGCCAATGGGCGGCGGGCTGCGGCGGGAGCCGGGGCGCGTGCCTCGCGCGGGGAGTTGCGGCCGCAGCCGGCGCGTTCTCGCTCGGGGTGGGGGTGGGGGTCTCCAGCGGAACGCGCGTGCCCCGAGACCCGCGGAGACCAAAAGGGAGGAGGGGGGCCGCGCGGAGCCGAAGGAGCATCGTTCCCTCCGAGCCTGTTGATCCCCGGCTCAAATTACCGCGCAGGGAGCCGCCTCCCGGGCCCGCGCGGCCCTCGCCTGGGCTTGGCTGTCCAGGGCCCCAAACGTCCGACCGAGTGCCGCCCCCGCCCTCCGCGGCTTCCTGGCCTGGGGGCGACTTGCCCCGGCCCCCAGCCTTCAGGAGCTGCCACACTGCGTCGTCAGAAGCCCCACAAAGGGGTTCTCGCCCAGCAGCCCCTCAGCTCGTGGCAGCCCGGGCGGGTCCCGCGAGCGCAGGATGACGTAGCCTTGACCTCGGCCTCCCGCCCCCCAGCCCCAGGGGTCGGCGCGATGCCCTGGTTAATGCTGGTGGCCGGCGAGGAGGATGTATTTATTTGGTCAGCCCGCACACGTAGCTGCTATCGAAGCACCCAGAGCGGTGTCTCCTACGTAGGATGTGTCTATAGAATATCCCGTGGGCAGCTCGCGTGGCCCTCAAGTTAGGAGAACCTCATCCCGGGAGAAGATCAAGCTATTCAGCCGCCGAGCGGACCTTGGAAACCTTGGAAAGGCCTGCGGCCTTCCTTTAGAAGAGAGACAATCCAGGGCAAAAGAAACGGACCAGGCCAAGGAGGGGCCCTTCCTGCCCAAAAAATACGCACAAAATAATGGGAATACGGGACAAGAAGACGCCGTCATTCCAAAGCTTAATTACAGGCATTGGTGTTTTAAACCTTTTATTTTATGTTGGGTCTGATGTGTTTTTGTTTTTGTTTTTTTTGCTGAGAGTCTTCAACTGTTAGAACATGACTGACTCCTTGTTCCCTTTTATCCCTTCAACAACTTTTAAAGTACGTTTTGGGAGCATCAAATCCATTTGCTTGCGATTATTAAGCCTTTCTATAGAGTCTAGTTCATTCCTGATTATATCTTGCATTTCTCACACCCCTCTTTTCAGCAGTGGCCACCGTTCGTCACGCTAAAAGTACCTATGCCCCATTGCCTTGGTTTTCCTCCGTGGATGGTGGGATAGCAGGAACCCAGGCCTGTCCTTTTACATGGACTAAATGCTGAGGAGGGCCTGAGCTGCCCCAGACCGACTGCGGGCAGCCTTTTCCAAGAACCGGAAGCTGATGCTGAATTCAGTGCTGCCTCCAGCTCCTGGCCCTAACCCCCCAGAAGGCTTGCAGACCTACTTGTGGGAGGAAACTGGTGTCCTCCTTGATGGTCCTTCTGCCACACAGATCCTTCCTTGTTGGAACCACCTCAAAAAATAGAAGGCTTTCAGCATGTCAGGGGGTAAACTGTTGCCTGATTATCTCAAGCTCTGCCTGGAGACCTCTGTTCCTCCTGCCATCAGCATTGTGTGAAGGAGTCATCCCTCTCCTTCATGGGTTGTATCCACGCCTGAGGGTTTCCATGTCCCATCTGGGCACAGGTTGGGCTGTGGCTCAGCCCTGTTGTTTACAAGGAATCTCTTGTGGTCCCACCTCGGACTGTTCTGAGTCTGGGAAATGGAGACCTTAGGATTCATTCCCCATCTTGGACAACACCTTGTAAGCTCTCAACTTGGTTTCTCCTCTCACGAAAGTGTCCTAAGTCCAACACCTAGAGTAGTAAAGAAAAACAGGTCACAGGACAGTAAGAGCGGAGATTTACTGAGCACTCTCTTTGTATAGAAGCCAGTTTTAAATATTTTACACCTCTGAAAGCATTTAGCCCACACAGCAACCTCAGGAAGTAGGTGCTATTAACACTCCCATTTTATAGTTGAAGAAAATGAGGCCGATAAAGAGCACTGGTCTTTGAATTGAGCAAATCGAGACCCTAACCAGTCATTAACTTTGGACTAAGTCCTTAATATCTGTGTCTCAGTTTTCTCATCTGTAAAATAACACAGTCTTCACTGGCTATTGCAAAAGGCAATAAGACAATAAGTGAGTCAAGGCTTGGTTAAAAAAGAAGCAATGACCAGTGACCCAGGGTCAAGGGGCAGAAGGGAAAAGTAGTGTAGTTTAGAGAAACTTCTAGATAAAAGAGACTTTCTGTGAATTAGCTGACTTAGAGTCCCAGAGTCTACAATGTAACCACATAGCATTATTGTTTTGGAGAAGAGAACCTCTGCCACTGCCCAGGGCAGCAGCAAGGTAAAGCAGCCAAGTCCTTGGAGCAGCATCTCTGCAGGGGCTGATTCCCTGCCTGCCTCTCTGGTCCTTCCAGGGCTTCACTTGGCTCCCATGTGCAAGATCTGGGCCAGAGAGTGCCTCAGGGAGAAGAGGCACAGACAGGAGGAGAAATCGGAAGTGGCTGCTATCCAGAGAGCCATAAAAATGCTTTTAACCTGAAAAATGGCCCAGGGATGGGTTGCACAATGCGCATGGGGAAATCACCTGCAAAAACCATGTGTCCTTTGTGTAAATAGCCTCACAGTTTCCTAACCATCACCCTGTTGTGGATGCAGCCCTTGGGAGAAACCAGGGGAACCCAGCGTTTCTGGATATCAGGGTTTTCCTCCAAGCATCTGGGCAGCCGGCCGGAGGGTAAAAACCAAGTATTTCATCAGGTCCCAGCCTTCTTCTTAACCTTGGCGCTAAAGGAGAAAGGAGGGAGGGTATGGGGGAGACACCGGGACAGGTGATTTCTAGGTCAGTGAGTCCCATTGAGCTTTTAATTCTGTTCATTTGGGCTGTTCATTTTAATTCTGTTCATGTCCTGGTTTCAGCCCAAGATGTGCATTTCCGTCCTTCTAACATTTCAAGGATTCCCGCAGATTCCTACAGCGGAAAGGAATGTGAGAGCCTGCAGGCGGAAAGCTGGCTACTGCTGTCCTGCAGTACAGCATTCCAGGAGGCAGCGGTGCGGGCAAGGGACGCTCGGGTGACCCAAAGGAGCTGTGACTGGGATTCAGGCCTGCCCCTTCAAGGCTATTCGCTTGGCCCTTCTGCTCTGCTACAGGGGTAGAAAGTTGAGGGCCCTGGCTGTTCTCAAGAAGTGTCAGGTCTCTTAGAAAGACGCCTAATCAGTAAAATACAGGCCCCGATCCCTCTCTCAGTCCTCGGCCTGTGGCTACATTGGATTAAAACCAAATATCTCACCCTGCTGCAGATCATGGGGCAAGGTAGACGCTGACCAGGGCTCTGGTCCCAAACGCTTTGGGGCCCTACAAACTGTTCCTCTGGCCAGTTTAAGGCTCTCTGTTGAGGGAAGACAACCTCGTGCACTGGGAAGCCAGCAGTCCAGCTTTCATCTTTTGCCTCCTGCCAAATGTGAATTCCTCACTGTTAATTTCATCCTTTAGCTTGTGTGCTGCTGACAAAGGAGAACTGTTCAAATGGCTGCAGATTTCAGCTGGGTCTGCAGCTCCTTAATCTATTTTTCAAGTTAAGACCAAAATGAAAGATGATGTTTCCACTGCCTGGCACGGCTGGCCAGGCCCTGGGGAGAGGCCAGTGAGGCCCCTCCCTCGGGTGGAAAACGGACGGCCTCCTGCTATGCGCAAGCACCTCACCTGCCTCCGCCTGCTGCCCAGGCATCTGCTGTTTGGAGAAATGAGGGAGCTTTTTTTTAATCCTCTCTCGAGGATGAGTTGGAAGAAATTTGGAGACTCGGTTTTATTTTGCTTTAGTTTAGTCACAGATCGTTGTTATCAAATACCAGACCTTGTTAGCTCGTTTCTGAATACTCAGGTCTGCCTTCACTCTTCCTGTCCCACCCTTCTTTTGGTTTTGAGCTCAGCCCCCTGGGGGGCAGTGTCGGCGGCAAAACGATGAACCACAACAAGCCCCTTAAGGGCTCCTCGTCCTTTGTCTTGGGAAACAAACCAGCAGAAAGCCCAGCCTCTGTCTCTTGCTACCCAGAGGGACCAGAAAGTAGAAGAGTTCGTGTGGTGACAACCCCATGCCTTTCTTTAACGAAATGAATGCTCGACTGCAGTTACTTAGAAGATCAAAGCAAGAAAAGGAGAACAAGTTCTCTTCCTTCTCCCAGAGTTTCTTGGAATTGCCTGTCCTAGCTGGAGCATCAGATCCAGAAGGGGTCTTCAAGGTCATACAGTCCAACCACCTCACCTGCCAGGTGAGGCAGCTGCAGTCTGGCGAGAGGAAGGGACTAGCCCTAGCCCACAGGGGTGGCAGCAGAGACTCAGAACCTGGGGGTCCCCGGCTCCATGCACCAGGCCTCCCGATGGTGTTCTGGTGCTGTTGCTTTGTTTCTCTTTTGCAGGGTGGGCTGTCTTCCAGAGCTGGAATAAGAGGACAAGCTGACTCAAAGAAAAAAAAATATGTGTGCATTTTCAGCAGTTGCAATAACAGTACCTACGAGCAATGAATGCAGTTGCACGAAAGTCATTGGTAACCATGCTCAAGTTAGCATAAGAAAACCATGGTGCTTCTCTCAGCTGAAGTCTCTCTCTGTCCTCCCTCTTACGCCTCTAAAACTGCAGCCAGACTTCATAGAGTGAACCATGAATTAATTCATCAGTCCCTGCTCCTCCCAAGCCTAGGGGCCAAAGGGCAAAGGAGAAAGGAGGTATGAGAACAGGCTCTGATAGGTTGGGAGGGCAGATTCTTAGCAAGTAGGTTAAAAATATCCTGTGCTCACTTATAACTGGGCTCTGGCTAAAGCATGAGTGCAGACTAAAGTCCACCACAGATCAGCAAGCCAATCCCTTCATTCACCAAGACACATTCATTCCTGAGCTAATTGTTTGTTTAAGTGATAACCAATATCCTCATTGGGGCACTTCAGATATTATGGCTTGAGCCTGACAAAGTAATGAACAGTGATACTATTTACTGTTGTGGTTCTCACAACAGTTGTTGGAGGCCTTAGTGCTGTTGTATGCATCCTGAGGTGTATATTGATGATATCACTTCGTTGTGTATTGTTGTCTTTTATATTTCAAGATGGCATCTGAGTATGAAAAGAGGTGTGGCAACTTCATTAGCTTCTTCTCTGGTTTCCCTACCTTTTGGGCCTCCCTCCTTTCATCCATCCCAAAAATTTCTCTCAGGTTAACTTTCCTAAGATGAAACACTCATCACATCACTCCCTTGCCCATATACCTTCCATGGCTCCCTATTATTTATAGCACACAGACTTTTCATCCCTGAGTCTTTCCTTCCTCTGCTTTCCCAATAAATCCCCACTAGTACCCCAAGAGCAGCTGATTATCCATCCCTGCTCATCTTTTAGCTCATAGAAAAAAATTCCCCACTTGGGCCTGTCCCCCTATTGTCTGCTGAAATCCTCCCTCTTCCATGAAACCGCCTCTGAGAACCATACCCACCAGGCAGCAATTCTTTCTCAGAAGTCCTATTGCAAAAATTATTTTCTGTAGAACTCATCTTGCTAATTATATGCAGTATATCCCCAATCTCCAAAGGCAAAGGGCAGAGAAGGCTGGAGTCAGACAAGACTCAAAACCTCCTTTTCCATTACTGGTTGTGTATTGAAAGCTTGTCAGCCTTTCTGAGAGTCCTCAGCTATAAATGAACATAGAACAGCAGAAGGCTGTTTTGAATAAGGAAGGTATATGAAGCCCATGGAATGCAGCAGGTGCTCAAGAAATACTAGCATTTTTTGAATAAAAAAGAAATTACTTTACATGGTGATTTGATTCCAAAAAATTATTGTGATGTCCTGATCCATGGCCCAAGATTGAGCTATTTGCCTAGTGAAAGGGGTCCCCCAATCAATCTCTGTGTAGGGACTCCATACATTCCATAGAATTCACTTTCTCTGAATATTGGATGGCCCAGCTGTTGGTACAGAGAGTTAGCGCATCTCCTGGTTAGTGCACTGTTACCATCCACACTGGTCGTAGCTCAGCCCATTGAGTGCTTTGCATAGTGCCCATCTCCCATCGGATAGTGTCATACTGGATTGTACTGCCACATAGTACTGCTGTCTTCAAGGTGGCTGGGCATCTTTGCGCCTGTCCCTCCACTTGCAGTAAGGCATTATATGTAGCACCCAATTGCTTTTCCAGGGGGCTGTATTCAGTTCTGCCCCTTTCCATGATTGTGACCAAAAGCTCGGGGGCATTTGCTTAGAATGTTGCCTCTGCCACAGACCCCACCTAAAGCCAGTATCATTGCCAGCTACATCTGATTCACAGGGTTGGTTTGGATCTACAGCCCCCAGTGCTTGAGCCTGTGCTAGTGCCCTTTTGCCTTTTCAAAAGCAGCCTGTTGGGAGGTAACCCGTTCTCAGGGATGGGCTTTCTTAATCAAAATATATATAGGTTTTAACATTTGGGTTGAAGAACAAAAGGTTCCCAACACTCCAACAACCCCAAGAAAGCCATTACTAGTTTGGGCGTTTATGGCGTGGGGAAATCGATAATTGCACATTATCGATTACAGCGGAAGGTATAGTTTTTGTCTTACCCGACCTACAACACCCAAGAACTTGTCGTGATTGAGTGCCCGTGCCTGACTCTCAAACGAAGACAGCAAAGAATCTGAGGCTTTTTTTTTTCCTTCATGACATGTCTTCAACAGTCCTTGTAATTATGGTATTCAAATAAATGGGATATACAAGCTCAATTAGATAATGTGCTACCCAAAATATAACTTTTCTTCTTTTTTAAATTTTTTTTAAACAAAACAACATACAAACACGAACATTCTTACCATATGACCATTCCTTTCTTGTTATATAATCAAAAACTCACAATATCATCACCATGATCATCTCTTAGAACATTTGCATCAATTCAGAAAAAGAAAGAAAAAGAAAAAGAAAAATCTCATGCATGCCACACCCCTTACCCCTCCCTCTCATTGATTGCTAGTATTTCCATCTGCCCAGTACATTTTACCCTTTGTTTCCCCTATTTTTTTATACCTCTTACTACTCCGTTTCATTGATCACTAGCGTTTCAATCTACTAAATTTATTTTAACATTTATTCCCCCCATTATTTATTTCTTTTTAATCCATATGTTTTACTCATCTGTTCATACGGTAGATAAAAGCATCAGACACAAGGGTTTCACAATCACACAGCCACATTGTGAAAGCTATATCATTATACAATCATCTTCAAGATACATGACTAATGGAACACAGCTCTATATTTTCAGCACTTCCCTCTAGCCTCTCCAATATACCTTAAAGGTGATATCTATATAATGCTTAAGAATAACCTCCAGGATAACCTCTCGACTCTGAAATCTCTCAGCCAGTGACACATTATGTTGTCTCATTTCTCCCTTCTCCCTTTTGGTTGAGAAGGTTTTCTCAATCCCTTGATGCTGAGTCCCAGCTCATTCTAGGATTTCTGTCCCACTTTGCCAGGAAGGTCCACACCCCTGGGAGTCATGTCCCACGTAGAGAGGGGGAGGACAGTGAGTTTGCTTGTCATGTTGGCTGAGAGAGAGAGGCCACATCTGCACAACAAAAGAGGTTGCCTAGAGTCTCTGGGGATGACTCTTAGGGCCAATTTTAAGTAGGCTTAGCCTATCCTTTGCAGGGATAAGATTCATATGAAGAAACCCCAAGATTGAGGGCTGGGCCTATTGCTTTGGTTGTCCCCACTGCTTGTGAGAATATCAAGAATTCTCCACTTGGGGAAATTGAATTTTTCCCCTTTCTCACCATTCCCCCAAAGGGACTTTGCAAATACTTTTTTATTCACTGTAAAAATCACTCTGGGATTTATCAGGTCATCATTCTGGACAAACCTACAAAATCTCATGCCCTACTCAAGGTTCCATGTATTTAGGGTGTTCAATTAAATTGTCCACATAAGTTATATAAGTAAATGCACTAGTCAAAATATAAATTTTGTACCAAATAAACATTTTTTACTTTAGTCTCAACATAAATTAAAGTTTTAAAATATGAATTACCATCTATTTTCAACACCCTGCAGTATTGACATTCCTTTGTTTTTCCTCATGCAAAAATATTTTTTAATTTGTCTATTTAGTCACTATCATTGTATACTCTAGGCATTCCTAGATTATACCATCTCAGTCTTTATTGTCTATCTTTCCTTCTGATTTCATTTGTGTTCCTAGCCCTCCTCCCTCTATCATTCTCACATTCAGCTTTATGCAGTGTTCTAACATTATTGTATTACAGTTAGGTAGCGTTATGCTGTCCATTTCTGCATTTTTACAATCAGTTCTGTTGCACAATCTGTATCCCTTCAGCTCCAATTACTGAATATCTACCCTATTTCTATCTCCTGATGGTCTCTTTCTTAACTGAAATTTTCCAAGTTCATTCACTAATGTTAGTTCGTATCAGTGAGACCATACAGTATTTGTCCTTTTGTTTCTGGCTAATCTCACTCAGTATAATGTCCTCAAGGTCCATCCATGTTGTTACATACTTCATAGCTTTATTCTGTCTTACAGCTGCATAATATTCCATCGTATGTATATTTCACAGCTTGTTTAGCCGCTCATCTATTGATGGACATTTTGGTTCTTTCCATCACTTGGCAATTGTAAATAAGGCTGCTATAAACATTGGTGTGCAAATGTCTGTTTGTGTCCTTGCCCTCATGTCCTCTGAGTAGATATCTAGCAGTAGTATTGCCGGATCATATGATAGTTCTATACTTAGCTTCCTGAGGAACCACCAAACTGCCTTCCACAACGATTGTACCATCTGACATTCCCACCAACAGTGGATAAGTGTGCCTCTTTCTCCACATTCTCTCCAGCATTTGTCGTTTTCTGTTCTATTGATAATGGCTATTCTGGTGGGTGTGAGACGATATCTCATTGTGGTTTTGATTTGCATTTCCCTAATAGCCAGAGAAGTTGAGCATCTTTTCATGTGCCTTTTAGCCATTTGTATTTCCTCTTCTGAGAAGTGTCTGTTCATGTCTTCTGCCCATTTTGTAATTGGGTTGTTTGTCTTTTTATTGTTGAGTTGAACAATCTCTTTATATGTTCTGGACACTAGACCTTTATCTGATGTATCGTTTCTAAATATTGTTTCCCATTGTGTAGGCTGTCTTTTACTTTCTTGATGAAGTTCTTTGATGCACAAAAGTGTTTAATTTTGAGGAGTTCCCATTTCTTTCTTTCTTTCTTCAATGCTCGTGCTTTGGGTGTAAGATCTAGGAAACTGCCTCCTATTATAAGATTTATAAGATAATTCCCTACATTTTCTTTTAAAAGTTTTATGGTCTTAGATCTAATGTTTAGGTCTTTGATCCATTTTGAGTTAATTTGGTATTGGGTGTGAGATATGGATCCTCTTTCATTCGTTTGCATGTGGATATCCAGTTCTCTAGGTACCATTTATTGAAGAGACTCTTCTGTCCCAGGTGAGTTGGCTTGACTGCCTTATCAGACATCAATTGTCCGTAGGTGAGAGAATCTATGTCAGAACACTCTATTCAATTCTATTGGTCAGTGTATCTATCTTTATGCCAGTACCATGCTGTTTTGACCACTGTAGCTTCACAATATACTTTAAAGTCAGGTACTGTGAGACTTCTGACTTCATTTTTCTCTCTCAGGATATTTTTAGCAATTTGGGGTACCCTGCCCTTCCAGATAAATTTCATTATTGGTTTTTCTATTTCTAAAAAGTAAGTTTTGGGGATTTTAATTGGTATTGCATTGAATCTATAAATCAATTTAAGTAGAATTGACATCTTAACTATCTTTAGTCTTTCAATCCATGAACACAGTATGCCCTTCCAATTATTTATGTCTTCTGTGATTTATTTTAGCAATTTCTTGTAGTTTTATTTGTATAGGTCTTTTGTATCCTTAGTTAAATTTATTCCTAATTATTTTATTCTTTTGATTGCAATTGTAAATGGAATTTTTTTCTTGATTTCCCCCTCAGATTGTTCATTACTAGTGTATAGAAACACTACAGATTTTTGAGTGTTGATCTTGTAACCTGCCACTTTGCTGTGCTCATTTATTACCAGTGGTCATTTTGCTGTGTATTTTTCAGGGTTTTCTACACATAGTATCATATCATCTGCAAACAGTGAGAGTTTTACTTCTTCTTTCCAATTTTGATGCCTTGTATTTCTTTTTCTTGTCTAATTGCTCTGGCTAGAACTTCCAACACAATGTTGAATAACAATGGTGATAGTGGACATCCTTGTCTTGTTCCTGGTCTTAGGGGGAAAGGTTTTAGTTTTTCCCCATTCAGGGTGACGTTAGCTGTGGGTTTTTCATACATTCCCTTTATCATGTTGAGGAACTTCCCTCCTATTCCTATCCTTTGAAGTTTTTTCAACAAGAAAGGGTGTTGAATTTTGTCAAATGCCCTTTCTTCATCAATCGAGATGATCATGTGGTTTTTCTGCTTTGAATTGTTGATATTGTGTGTTACATTAATTGATTTTCTTATGTTGAACCATCCTTGGTCATGGTGTATAATTCTTCTAATGTGCTGCTGGGTTTAATTTGCAAGAATTTTGTTGAGGATTTTTGCATCCATATTAATTAGAAAGATTGGTCTGTAATTTTCTTTTTTTGTAATATCTTTGTCTGGCTTTGGTATGACAGTGATGTTGGCTTCATAGAATGAGTTAGGTATCCTTTCCTCCTCTTCAGTTTTTTGAAGAGGATTGATACTAATTCTTTCTTGAATGTTTGGTAGAATTCACATGTGAAGCCATCTGGTCCTGGGCTTTTCTTTTTTGGGAGCTTCTTAATGACTAATTCAGTTTCTTTATTTGTGATTTGTTTGTTGAGGTTGTCTATTTCTCCTCGAGACAATGTTAGTTATTCATGTCTTTCTAGGAAGTTGTCCGTTTCACCTACATTGTCTAGTTTATTAGTATAAAGTTGTTCACAGTATCCTCCCATTACCTTCTTTATTTCTGCAGGGTCAGTGGTTATGTCTCCTCTTCCATTTCTGATTTTATTTATTTACATCCTCTCTCTTCTTTTTTTATCAACCTTGCTAAGGGTCCATCAATCTTATTGATTTTCTCATAGAACCAACTTCTGGTTTTGTTGATTTTCTCAATTGTTTTCGTGTTCTCAATTTCATTTACTTCTGCTCTAGTTTTCATTATTTCTTTCCTTTTGCTTGCTTTGGGGTTAGTTTGCTGTTCTTTCTCTACTTCTTCCAAGTGGACAGTTAATTCCTCGAATTTTGCTCTTTCTTCTTTTTTGATATGGGCAGTTAAGGCAATAAATTTCCCTCTTATCACTGCCTTTTCTGCATCCCATAAGTTTTGATATGTTGTGTTTTCATTTTCATTTGCCTTGAAATACTTACTGATTTTTCTTGTAGTTTCTTCCTTGACCCACTAGTTGTCTAAGTGTTTGTTGTTGACCCTCCACATATTTGTGAATTTTCTGGCCTTCTGCCTATTATTGATTTCCAACTTCCCCCCTTTATGATCTGATAAAGTGTTTTGTTTGATTTCAATCTTTTTAAATTTATTGAGACTTGCTTTGTGACCCAGCATATGGTCTATCTTTGAGAATGATCCATGAGCACTTGAGAATAAGGTGTATCCTGCTGTTGTGGGGTGTAATGTTCTATAAATGTCAGTTAAGTCTAGCTCATTTATTGTATTATTCAAATTCTCTGTTTCTTTATTGATCCTTTGCCTAGATGTTCTGTCCATAGATGAGAGTGGGGAATTAAGTCTCCAACTATTATGGTAGATGTGTCTATTCTCTTTTCAGTGTTTGTCTCATGTATTTTGGAGCACTCTGGCTCAGTGCATAAATATTTATGATTGCTATGTCTTCTTGCTGAATTGTTCCTTTTATTAATACATAGTGTCCTTCTTTGTCTCTTTTAATTGTTTTACATTTGAAGTCTAATTTGTTGGGTATTAGTATAGCTATTCCTGTTTGCATGAACTATCTTTTCCCAACCTTTCACTTTCAACCTATGTTTATCCTTGGGTCTGAGATGCATCTCCTGTAGACAGCATATAGATGGGTCTTGTTTTTAATCCATTCCGCCAGTCTATGTCTTTTGACTGGGGAGTTTAAACCATTAACATTTGGCATTATTGCTCTAAGGGCAGTGCTTTCTTCTACCATTTTGCCTTTTGGATTTTATATGTCATATCTAATTTTTCTTCTTCTTTCCTTTACTGATAGTCTTGATTTCTACACTCTTCTCCACACTTTTCTCTCCTGTATTCTCCTATCTGTCTTTAGAGCTCCCTTTAGTATTTCTTTCAGGGTTGATCTCTTGGTTACAAATTCTCCCAGTGATTTCTTTGTCTGAAAATGTTTTAATTTCCCCCTCATTTTTGAAGGTCAGTTTTGCTGGGTATAGAATTCTTGGTTGGCAGTTTTTTTCTCTTTTAGCCTCTTAAATATATCATACCACTGTCTTCTTGCCTCCATAGTTTCTGCTGAGAAATCTATGCATGGTCTTATTGGGCTTCCCTTGTATGTCATGGATTGATTTTCTCTTGCTGCTTTCAAGAGTCTCTCTTTCTCTTTGACATCTGACATTCTGATTAGTAAGTGTCTTGGGGTTCGTCTATTTGGATCTATTCTGTTTGGGGTATGCTGTATTTCTTGGATCTATAATTTTAAGTCTTTCATAAGAGTTGGGAAATTTTCAGTGATAATTTCCTCCATTAGTTTTTCTCCTTCTTTTCCCTTCTTTTCTCCTTCTGGAACACCCACAACATGTAAATTCATGCACTTCTTGTTGTCGTTCAGTTCCCTGATTCCCTGCTCATATTTTTCCATCCTTTTCCGTATATTTTCTTTTTCTTGTTAGATTTCAGATGTCCTGTGTTTTGGTTCACTAATTCTCTTCTGCCTCTTGAAATCTAACATTGTAGGTTCCCATTGTTTTTTTCCAACTCTTCTACTGTGCCTTTCATTCCCATTAGTTCTGTGATTTGTTTTTTCAGTCTTTTGATTTCTTTGTTTTGTTTGTCCCTTGCCTTCTTTATATCCTCCCTCAATTCATTAATTTGATTTTTGATGAGGTTTTCCATGTCTGTTCAAACTTTCTGAATTAGTTGTTTCAACTCCTGTATCTCATTTGAATTGTTGGTTTGTTCATTATTTTTTGCTGGTGTCTAGGCATTTAATTTCCTTAATTAGTTTATTCTGGAGATTGTTTTCACTTTTTTTACCTAGGATTTTCTTGCTGGATGACTTTGTTGTCTATCTGTTCTTTGACATTCAGTAGTTCACCTTATTCTAGACCTCTAGCTTAGGTTTTGTTTAACAGATCAGAATTTTTCAGTTCTTGTTTTCTTGTTTCTTCCCCTGCCTGTATGGTGCCTTCCCCCCACCCCCCCACCCCGCCTTAGGAGTGTCTACTTAGGTTTTATAGACCCTAGTCAGATTTTCCCTGACCAAACTGGCCGCCTCTCAGGAGAAAAGAGTCACCTGCGTTAGTTTTCCCTGACAGTAAGACCCAGCAGGTTGAAAGACTTTCCTATGAAGCCCCTAGACTCAGTGTTTTTCCTATCCTGCCCGGTATGTGGTGCTTGTCTACCTGTGGATCCCACCAGCATAAGGTGATGTGGTACCTTTAATTTCAGTAGACTCTCCCTGCTAGGGGCATGGTGGAGATAGAGGAGAGGTTGTAGGCTGACTTTAATCTCTTCAGTTTTCTAGACCCTGGAGTCTGAGCTCCTTGAGGGAGGGATTCCACCTGAGCTGGGTGCCACCCCTCTCCTGGAGAAGGCACAGCATCCAGAATCAAGCTCTTAAACAAGCTTAATTCTGCCCATGCCTGAGAAGCCCTGCAGCTGTATCCAAAGAGCAGTCAAGACATGGAAACACAATCACAAAAAAGAAAAGAAAAAAAATCCTTTTCAGGCAGGTCCCCCATACCTCAGGTTTGCCAATCCAGAGCTTAAGTTGGTACATTGCTTTGTGTATCTTCAGGTCCTATGCACCCCCTCCTTTCCTTCAGGGCCCAGACCCTTTCAAGTATTTTGTGCTGTCTGCTCCAAAAAACCTATGTGCTTTTTTTTTCCCTTTTTCCATCAGCCCTTACCCCTCTGTACAGTTGTAAAAAACAGCAACCTCAGCTTTTACTGGAGGTTCAGCTGAGCTGGGGGCCTATTTTTAGTAGTCAGAATTTGTTAATTAATTCCACAATTGGAGCTTGGTTGCACTCAGCCCATGCTTCTAGTAAAGTCTGTTTCCTTTCTCCTCTGGGACCTAGCCTGTGGGGGAGGGGAGGGGCTTGGTGGACTCACAGTTCTAGGGGGGCTCACTGTCAGTCCAGACTGGGGTACATTGTGTGTCCGGTCACTGACATGGCCCCAGAAGGTGTTCTGTACTGTTCCTGGCTATTTACTAGGTGCTCTGGAAGATGAACTAAATCCCACATCTCGCTAAGCTGCCATCTTAGTTCTCCCCAAAATATAACTTTTGCACCAAAATTAACATGTCTTCCTTTGGTCTCACACAGAAGTTGAAGTTTTAAAATATAGATCATATCATCCTTTTCCCTGTATTCTGATTTACCTTAGTCCTATTCAGATCAGTTTCATTCATATCTCTAGTCAAAATCTGATCACTTTTTCAACTTTTTAATAGTTGCCGTATGGGGTACTGCTGACTTTCATAGCTTTGAAGCTCTAATTCTGAGTCTCAGGTGTCACACAAATACCTGAAGTTCCATGGAACTACCAGGTTATATACAAATAGCTCAGTGTCTCAGAATTTAGAAAAAAATAGTTACAACTCTGTAACATATGTGACTGCTGTAAGAGCTTACAATCTAAGAACCTTTAGAATAGGCCCCAACCTGACAACTCATGCTTACAACTTCAATTCTCTGAGTTTGTATATTATAGTTAGTCATATGAATGAGGCATATTAATATTCATCTCTTTGTTTCTGACATTTCACTCAACATACAGTCCTCAGGGTTCATTCATCTAGTCACATACTGCACAAAACTTCATTCCTTCTTGCAGCCGCCAAGTAGTCCATTGTATGTACACACCACAGTTCCCCCTTCCATTTCTCAGTCTTTGTACCCTTAGGCCACCTACATCCATTGCAAATTGTGAACACTGCAACCATAAACAGCAATGTGCAAATGTCCATTCATGTCCCTGCTCTCAATTCCTCCATGTATATACCTAGCAACAGGGTTGCAGGATCATATGGCAACCCCACCCCTAGCCTCCTGTGGAACCGCCACTGCCCTCCAAGGGGCTGCACCTCTCAGCAACAGTGACTAGGTACATCTCTTTCCCCACATTTTCTCCAGCACTTGTATCTCTCTGTTCATTTCAAAACAGTTTTACTGAGGCTTCTTTTAATTCTGAAAGACAATTACTGGTTAATATGACATCATCAATGTAGTGAAATAGCATTACACTTGTGGGGCTTTTCCACTTGGTTAAATCCTTTGCCAGGAGACCCTGGTAGAAGGTTGGGCTACGTACGTAGCCTTGGGGAAGCACAAGTAAAAGCCCATTGTTGAAGTTCCCCAAGTGAAGGCAAATGCCGCCTGGCTTAATTTTTCTAGGGAAATATTAAAGAAAGCATTAGCAAGATCCAATACAAAACGATATTGACACAATTGAGTACTAATTTCTTGTCATAAAGAAGCGGTTTTCAGGACTACGGCATAAAACCGTGGTGTTGCTCTGTTGAACTCCTGGTAACCTAGTGTCATACTCCACGTTCTATCAGGCTTTGGTACTGTCCATACAGGACTACTGAAAGGGCTATGGGTGGTTATTCTTATCCCCACCTGCTCCAAGTCTTTGATAGTGGCTGAGATTTCTTGGTACCCTCCTGGAAGTTTATATAGTTTTGTAGCCATGAGCCTCTGAGGTGGGGGAACTTTTACAGGGGACCATTTTGCCTGTTTATTTAAGATCACTTTGATCACTCTACACCAGAGGCAGAATTCCCCTATAATGGTTTGCAAAATGCCGTTCTGTAGATCAATTCCTAAAATGCATTCTGGTATAGAGGAAATATATGCCTGGGGGAGGGGGCAGTATTCCAATTTGGGAAATTAGACTGTGCCATTTTGCCTGGATCCTTTTCCCTCCATAGCCCTCTACAGCAGTACTGGCCCATGAAATTAGGCTACATTCCCACAGATTAAGGTGCATTTGGCTCCCGTGTCTACTTGGTATCTGATGGTTAGTAGGGTTAATTCTACAAGTGGCCTCCGATCCCCATGGTCCCAGGCTATTCTTCACCAGGGGATCTCGACCTTCCTCCTGTGGAATAGGGAAAGGGACTTGCCAAGCCTCTTCCAGGGAGATACAGGGCTCCTGGGCTTAGGCTGGGAATGGTGGTTTCTATACTGACTTCCTTTCTCCCTCAGAGGCTTGGGAGGCTCACTCAAATCTTTGGTCTTAGACTACTTGCCCCATAGTTTTACCAGGTATGTATTAGGTTGCTTATCTATATCCTCTATCTCCACACCTGAAGCAATGAGATCTGCCCACATCTTCTTGCTAGATACCTGATTAGGGCCATCATGCACATGGGGAGCATTTCCTATTGCCTTTATTCCCCACCCTCCTTTTCCACAGCCTCTCTGGGTCTCTAAGGTTGGCTATGGCCTGAGTGGCAAGGGAAATGGGTTATCCTACTAGTGGGCTTAGGATAGACATGAGAGGCCCATAGGAATGGTTTGGGGCAGGATGCAATAGCATCTCTTTCATTCCTGCAGTAAAAGCTTCATTGTCAAGACCTATAAAAGCCTTGGCATAAGTGGCGTGTTTCATTCCAAGTCTCCTTAAAACATCTTGTATTGCCTCCATATTTTGCCAATGGGGGGTTATTGTGCAGTATATCCCCTTCATTAGGCCATGCAGCCTTACTTCTGTTAATTAGCCATACCAATAAGGAGATGGTTTTCACATCACTGACGTAGCATACAAGAGTTGTTGTAGGGAAGAGTGGGTGGTAATAGACACCAATTTACTCATCTTCACTCCAAAAAATCACTACCCCCTCTGCTCCAGTGTCTCACAACCTCAGAAGCCAATTGGGTAGGGACCCTCCAGTTTTCTATACCACTGCCCTAAATCACCTAATTCAACGGCAGTATAATCTCTCATAGTAACATGTAATTTTTCTTCAAGAGGTTGGAGTTGCTGAAGCCCAAGGGGTTGATTTTGTGACACGTTCCATTTCTGTTGTATTATGGGGTGCACTTGGTGGTCTTCATTCTCCTCTACCTCCCATTTCTCCTCCCCTTCCTCCTCCAAGGAGGAATCTGTGGGGTCCCACACTTTGGGGTCCCAGTCCAGTGTGGCTAAAATCCTCCAGACTCAAACCCGAGGGAATTTATGGCCTCCGACTCAGGCATATCTACATGCCAGAGTTTCTAACTGGCCATTCACTTGGCACAGGCAGAGTCCTTCATTTCCACCTGGGTAAGGTGTGTATAACTTTCTAGTTTTAATTCCTCCTCTAGATGATGAGCCATTGCTTTCGCTGCCTGTTCTGCCACTGTGGCCATATGTGAGACTTCTAAAAAGGGCCAGGCTATGGTTACCGCTACTTGGCATTTTGTTTTTTTGTTTTTCTATTTGCTGAAATTTAGTTGTCTTACTATCTCTTGCAAAACAGCTAGCAACCCCACTGGAGTTTTCAGGGCATCCCCATACTCTTGCAGTGGTCCTCATTCATCCAGGAGGGCAGCCACCCTCCCCACATGGACATTATAGGCCAATTTTGGATTTCCTTCAGAATTTTCCCTTCTCAGAACTCATCCTCACTATAGCCTGTGGCTCTTTGATCTCCTGGCTGGCTCACCAATTGTTTCAACCCAGTGCAGCCTCAAGATCAGATAAAACATTAGGCAGAAAGTTAGGCATGTGTTTATTGAGACTTACACACAGGAGAAGGCTGCCGTTGGGAAAATGAAAATCAGTGCTCTGCAAAAAGGGTGGGGAGCAAGGGACAGCTTATAAGGGTTTAAGACAAAGACAATCCATAGGTTGTGAAAAGAGTTTCAGCAGGTTCTCTGGACATAGGGGTCTGTTGGTTTATCAACAGCGATCAAGGGAAGAGTGTTTTATTGCTTTGTTTACAATACCATCTGTACATTCTTCTCTGCACACACACACCCTGAGGAGGTCTGATGACCTTTAAAAGTTTTCTCCCGGTCATTGTAGGTGGCTATGTGCAGTAACTTATTCTCAATGTGGAGGGGAAGTCCAGGCCCTGAGTCTCCAGTGAGTACCAGGATGGCAGAGGCAGGATGCACCTTTCAGACCCTCAGCACCTCCTGTCTTTGTTATACAGATAGAGACGCAAGTCCATGTCCCAGCAATTGCAGGCAGAGCACTGAGACATCACTTTTCCCTGCCTGTTAGAAATCAGAATTCCAGGACTACATCTCCGCTATCACACACAGCTGGCAAAGGGTCAGAGAAAAAGACAGCCTACCCCATCATCTCCCCAAAATACAGCAGCCAAAGTCACTGTCTTAGAAGGAAATATGGCCCTTTAGGGGCCCTTCTAGTCCCTGTGGTTTGCATCAGCCCTATGTCATTAGTAACTTCAGGCTGTGTCATTTGCTAACTAGCTGATTGTTAAATACTCAGGAATTTTGTCAGCCAGTTGCTAAACCCTTGGCAACTTGAAATCAACCATAATGGGAGTATTTACAAGAAAATAGAAACATGAAATGCTGCAAATGGGAGCTTGGCCCTACTCTTCTAGGCTCATTTACCAGCACCCTCTTGGTGTTACATTTCTTTGAGTCCCCCAGAAGGGCTGAGCACTTTGTTTCCCAATGGTGAGTACTCATTAAACAAATGACTGTTTAAATACTTATTAAGAACAATCATTTTTTAAAAATATTTTTATTGAGAGATCTTCTTGCACCATACAGTCCATCCAAAGTATAAATCAGTGGCTTACAATACCATCACATATTTGTGCATACATGATCATGATCATTTTTAGAACATTTGCATCACTCCAGAAAAAGAAACAAAAAGACAAAAGAAAAAAACCCATACATCCCAGACCCCTTACCCCTCCCTCTCATTGACCACTAGTATTTCAATCTACCCAATTTTTTTAACCCTTATTCCCCCTATTATTTATTCTTTTTTTTTTTAACTTATCCTAAAGGGATAAGCATAAAGGGAGAATCAGACACGAGGTTTTTACAATCACACAGTCACATTGTAAAAGCTATATAGTTATACAATTATCTTCAAGAATCAAGGCTACTGGAATACATTTCAGTTTTTCAGGTACTCTAGCCACTCCAATACACCATAAACTAAAAAGAGATATTGATATAATGTATAAGAATAACCTCCAGGATAACCTCTTTACTCTGAAATCTCTCAGCCATTGAAACTTTATTTTGTCTCATTTCTCACATTCCCCTTTTGGTCAAGAAGGCTTTCTCAAGCCCATGATGCCAGGTCCCAGCTCATCCTGGGAGTCCTGTCCCATGTTGCCAGGGAGATTTACACCCCTAGGAGTCATGTCCCACATAGGGGGGAGGGCATTGAGTTCACCTGCCAAGTTGGCTTAGAGAGAGAGGCCGTATCTGATAACAAAAGTGGTTCTCTATAAGTAGGCTTAGCTTCTCCTTTGTATGAATAAGTCTCATAGGGGCAAACCCCAAGATTGAGGTTTTAATTCAGCTTATTGAATTGGTTGTTCCCACTGCTTACAAGAACATCAGGAATTCCTCAGATAGGGAAGTGGAATTTTTCCTCCTTTCTCCCCAGTCCCCCAAGGGGACTTTGCAAATATTCTTTATTCTCTGCCCAAGTTACTTTGAGATGTATTGGGGTATCACACTAATCTGTACAAACCAACAGGATCTCACTTCCTATTCGTGATTCCATGTAATTATGGTGAAGAACAATCATTTTTGAGTAGTCACTCAGTCCAAGCACTTTTGAATGGATTGTGGCATTTAATCTTCAAAACAACCCTAAGAGGTAAGATGTTCCCATTTCTGGGATAAGAAAAGTGAAACTTAATGAGGGACAGGGAGCAGGAGCTCGCTTGAGGTTTTCCTGAGTCTGAAACCCCAGCTCTGACCCTCGGAGCCCAGCTGCTGCCTGCCTCTCCCCGTGGCCTGGTGGGGAAGCCCCCTACACCAGAGCTAGGCTGGCCCCTCACCAAGCCAACAGAGTGGTTCTCTCTGGACTGGTGCCAGTGGCAAAGGGCAATGCATGGGGGCTTCTCGATTGTTCTCTCCCCTCCCCCTTCTCCAACCTGCCTCTCTCTAACTTTACTCTTTCTTTCTTACCCTCCCCGTTTCCTTCTATGTTATTATCTCCTTATCTGAATTAGGGCTGATTTCTCAACCAGCCCTTTGAAACTCCATCTCCTTCTCTTCTGTGGAAGCCCCTTTTAGGCCTGAAATTTCTCCTCAAACACTCTGGTAGAGCTGCAAGGAAGCATGTGCTTCTGGAACTGCCTGCGCCACCGGACAGACCCCCTGCCCAGGCGAGTCCGTCCTGTCACTCAATTCCTTCTGAGGGCTGGGCCGTGCAGGCAACTGGGTCAGCAGGTCAGCTCTGGTCTGGAAGCTCCCCGAGGGCAGCACAACTGCATTTTCTCTGACTGCTCCCAGGCCACAGGACATGTGGGTCACAGAGAGCATGGCACGAAGCTGTC
>PVIY010032218.1:0-18347 GCA_004026745.1 Myrmecophaga tridactyla
GTGTTTGTGTGTTGTTGTGTTTAAAAAAATTTTTTTTAATTAAAAAAAAAGCATCAGGAATTTCACTGTTACTTACATCATCAGTATCCTCAACCTTGTTTCAAAATATGGCATTATATGGATCTATGGATAAATTTTTATATAAGATTGTAGATAAACAAGCTTACAGGAAAGTGGAGAAAAGCCAATATTCATTAGAGAATGACTATAAGAAAAAAATTATGTGGGCTTCTAGTATAATGAAATATTTAAAATATAATAAAGACTTTTTCAGGAAATGTCATTTTAAAAAAGAATTCAAATGGATAAGAATTCAGCCTGTGGAGGGCTCACAATCTTTGTTAAGTTTCTGAATCTAGTCAGACCACAACTCCTTGACCTGACAAACTGTGGAGATAGTAAGTCTCTTCATCTTCCCTTGTTATCCTGTGCTTGAGAAAAATGATGTAGCAGAAAATTATCTCCCCAAGGAATGTGTGCTTGGTCTCTATTAAAGTAGAGAGGGTATGAACTGCTAGATGCTCCTCTACACCACCTGGAGTGGTTTTCTTTTTGTTTCTTTCTAGGAAAGAAATTATTGTAAAAATGTTCATTACTAGGCGGCTGCCGTGGTTCAGCAGGCAGAGCTCCGACCCTCCGTGCTGGAGGTCTGGAGTTCGATCCCTGGTGCCTCCTGCCCATATGCAAATTAAAAAAAAAAAAAAAAGTTCATTACTGTGTGACAAACTCTTGGGTAGGATTGGTTTGAAAATCATGTTCAATGTATTGTATTCAATGACTACTTCATCTATCTAGAAATCTCTGCACTTAAAAACAAGGTAATTACTTGATAATTACTTAGGGAACAGAGTGATTAAAGAAAACAACAAAGGTATTATTAATTTTCAGAAAGTATTATCAGATTTCTCATTATTTACTTGATTATTATTATTTGTGTGTATTTTGCATATTTTTGCGTGTTATATTCTAAAATATCCTGGATCTAACAAATTATCTTACACAGTTCATATGCTAAAGACAAAAAAAAATTGTAACTATTTGCAATCCAACTTGGTTCAATTTTATTAGCTCTTTTAGGAAATTATATTAACATTTGCACATAGTAAAAAGTTAGCCAGTCCAGAAGGACTTATAAGGAAATGCAACATACCAGCTGCCATTCTTCCTCAATTCCTCACCCCAGTACTGCTTTGTTTTTGTTTTTTTAATAGCTGTCTTTATAACTCTGAGTAATGTTACTATTACTTATGTTAATATTTCTTGATATACCAATTTTAGCCCTTTACCCTATTTATCCCATCTTTGAAAGGTAAGGACTTAACTATTTGAGCCACTCTCCTTAAATTTTTTAATAGTTATATCATCTTTAGTTAGTCCATTTGAAGTCTTTATAAACTAAAATAAGATATGAAACTTCTATTTCTTGTTCAACATTTTTATTTTATTGTTTAGTTTGTGAATGCTGCTGGAAATGCAATATAGAAGAAATGGAATGGCTTTTATAAAGCCAATTTATTCCATTAATGAGTTTACAGTCCCAAGGCCATAAGCATGTCCAAACTAAGGCATCCACAGAGAGGCTGTTCTGGGACGGCATGTGGCCGGTGTCTGCTGGTCCTTCGGCTTCTGGTTTCAAATAGCTGCCCCGGGGGCATTTGTTTTTCTACATTTCCAAATATCTCTGTCAGCTTTGAAGCTTTTTCCAAAGTGGTTCCCTCTTAAAGCACTCCAGTAAGTGCATTAAGACCCACCTTGAGTGGGCAGAAATAAATCTCCAAAGGTCCCACCCACAACTGGGTGGGTCACATCCTCATGGAAACAACTTAATCAAAAAGATCCCACCCAAACAATAGGTCTGCCCCCTTACTGGAGTCCTTTAAGAGGGAACCACGTTGGAAAAAGCTTCAGAGCTCACACAGACAGAGACCTTTGCAGATACAGAAAGAAAACTCCTCTGGGGAAGCTGTTTGAATCCAGAAGCCAGGAAGGAAAGCTAGTAGACATCACCATGTGCCTTCTCAGCTGACAGAGAAACCCCCAACCTCATTGGCCTTTCTTGAATCAAGGTATCTTTCTCTGGATGCCTTTGTATGGAATTTTTATGGCCTTAGAACTATGGACTTGTAACAATAAATTCCCTTTATAAAAACCAACCCATTTCTGTTTATTGCATTTCCAGCAGCATTAGCAAACTAAAATGGGTTTTAATTGTCTTTATTTTGCCCTACTGAAAAGAAGAAATATGTGCCTCCTTTATCGGTTCACTGATATCCATTTATGGTATGAAATGCATTGTGTTCTCATTCCTGAATACAATGCATTTTTTTTTAAAAGCTGTTCCAGTTCTGGTATTGCATTCCAGCAGCTTGCAAACTAACACAAATGTATTGATATATTCCAGCAAAACAAGGGCAAAAGTCAGGAAAGATGAAGACCTGGAATACAAGAAACATGACAATGAACCTGGAGCCCAGTGACATATATTCCATGTGGACTGATTGCTTCCCAGCTGTGCAGCATCCCAGCATTGTTCTTCACTGGACACCAGGTTCATTGTCATGTTTCTTGTATTCCAGGTCTTCATCTTTCCTGATTTTTGCCCTTGTTTTGCTGGAATATATCAATACATTTGTGTTAGTTTGCAAGCTGCTGGAATGCAATACCAGAACTGGAACAGCTTTTAAAAAGGGGAATTTAATAAGTTACAAGTTTACAGTTCTAAGCCTATAAAATTGTCCAAACTAAAGCATTTAGGGAAAGATACCTTAATTCATGGAAGGCTGATGGGACAGGAACACCTGGGTAGTCTTGTGGCTGGCATCTGCTGGTCGCTTCCTCCTGGGCTCTGATGCCTTCAGCCTCTTTGGGATTCCTCACTTTGTTTCTCCAGGGCTGGCTTCCATCTCTTGGCTTCTCTTGGCTCTCTCCAAGTTCTGGCTTGCTTAACATCTCATGGCAACATCTGCTGGGCTCCAAGCAACTCTAAACATCTGGGTCTCCGTTCTGCAAGTGCTGGCATCTTTGTTAGCTTTGGGCTTTGTCGGCTCTGAGGCTTCTTCATTTCTAATTCTCTCCAAAATGTTTCCTCTTTTAAAGGAACCCAGTAAACTAATCAAGACCCATCTGGAAGGGTGGATTCACAGCTACATTTAATCAAAAGGTCACACCCACAAATGGGTGTGTCACATCTCTCTGGAGATAATATAATTAAAAGTTTCCACCTACAACATAGGATCAGGATTAAAAGAAGCGGCTGCCTCCACAAGATTAAATCAGGTTTAAAACATGGCTTTTCTAAGGGACATAATATTTTCAAACTGGCAAAATGTTTTTCACAAGGATTTCTTGTTTTCTAATTTAGAACATGTCCTTGGTTCTCCTTTTCAAAAGAAAACAAAGGATACCCACCCATTTGCATCTCTTCTACTTTGTGTTTTCCCCTTTGTGAAATTATCTTCAAATTTCTTTCTTAGAGACCTCTCAAAAGAAACACTTGTATTCATATTATCACTTCCATTGCTTGGAGCAACCATTGTTTCTCTCTATGGTGGAATAATAATCCAAATAATATGGGAAAACCTATTAAGTATTGTGCGGCATAAAAGTTGCCAACTTCTACAGTGATCAGGAGTAGTATGATTTGTCAAATTGTTTTTATTTTAACTGTATCTTCCAATAATTGTAGATTAGCTCAAGTTAAGGGTCTGGTCACAATAATTGTAGTTATATAAATAGAAGACCCATATTACAAGACCACAATTTTTTTTTAATAATGAACATTCATTTAGTCTGAAGAATTTCAGCATACTTTAATGTTTAAAAATGTAAAAAAAAAAGGGGGGGTTTCATAGAATGCTAAGTATTTCTTATAAATATATCTTATAGTAAAATTGAAACAAGAGGCTGGAACTAAAGGCAGTTGAAGATTGAGGCTTCTAAAAGGGATCCACAATTCCAGGAGTCTTCTCTACAATGAGGCATGAGCCAATGAGCTGAGAGATCTGTCGGAAGGATATGGTAGGCGAGGTGAAAGTCCCAGGCAGCAGGGGAAGCTAGAATCTAAAATCAAGTGTTGGATAAGGCCAGTCCCTGCAACTAGACAGTGAAGATTCAGTTTGAAAAAATGGAAGTCAAGTTTTCTAGCCACAACAAAATAATAGAAGGACAAATACACTACAGACTTACATGCAGTGGGGATTTTCAAAATATTTAACAATCAATAGGGAACAGGTAAGGACCAGCCAGGATGGAGGCTGACTATGGCTCTAGAACCAGTACTTTGAGGCCCTGCTGAACTAGGCATTCACTCTTTGGTGGATACATCATAGGGTCCAGGTGGCCCCCAGATGGGAGGGGGAGGGAAAGTGGCCCCTGAGGTGTCCAGGATGGTGGCTGTTTCAGTATTTTAACCACTCACTATGCTGGTGAGTCCTGGCTTCTTGAACAGGTCTCCACCCTAGAATGTTTTCAGGGGTCAGAGACCTAACTAGTTCCTTGACCATCCGAGGAAGAGCTTGGCCTCTGACAGATTAGGCAAAAATTCACTCTCTTTGAAAACAGTTTAAAAAAGAAATGGTCAAAGATATGAACTGATAATTCCCAGAAGAAAAAAATACAAATTTACATGGGACATATGAGAAGAATAAACTTGGAATATTTCGTTGGTAACAGAGACCATCAGGAGATGGAAATAGGGTAAGATACTGGGTAATTGGAGCTGAAGAGATACAGATTGCGAAACAGGACTGAATATAAAAACTCAGAAATGGACAGCACAATACTACCTCACTGTAATTCAATTATGTTAAAACACTGAATGAAACTGAATGTGAGAATGATAGAGGGAGGAGGGCTGGGGGCACAAATGAAATCAGAAAGAAAGATAGACAATAAAGATCGAGATGGTGTAATCTGGGAATGCCTAGAGTGTATAATGATCGTGACTAAATGTACAAATTTTAAAAATGTTTTTGCATGAGGAAGAACAAAAGAATGTCATTACTGCAGGGTGCTGAAAATAGATGGTAATTAATATTTTAAAATTTCACCTTATATGTGGGACTAAAGCAAAAAAATGTTTATTTGGTACAAGGTTTATATTTTGGCTAGTGCATTTCCTAATATAACTTATGTAGATAGCTTGGTTGAACGCCATGGGTACTTGGAATCTTGGGTAGGACATGAGATTTTGTTGGTTTGTCCAGAGTGATGCCCCAATGAATCCCAGAGTGATTCGATCAGTGAATGAAAGAGTATTTGCAAAGTCCCCTTTGGGGAATGGTGAGAACAGGGAGAAATTCCATTTCCCCAAGTTGAATTCTTGATATTCTCATAAGCATTGTGGACAACCAAAGCTATAAGCTGAGCCCCCAGTCTTGGTGGTTGTTCATATGAAACTTAACCCCACAAAGGATAGGTCAAGCCCACTTAAAATTTAGGCCAAAGAGTCACCCCCAAGAGAACCTCTTTTGTTGCTCAGATGTGGCCTCTCTTTCCAGCCAACACAACAAGCAAACTCACCACCCTCTCCCTGTCTATATGGGACATGACTCCCAGGGGTGTGGACCTTCCTGGCAATGTGGGACAGAAATCCTAGAATGAGCTGAGGCTCAGCATCAAGGGATTGAAAAGACCTTCTCGACCAAAAGGGGGAAGAGTGAAATGAGACAAAGTGTCAATGACTGAGAGATTCCAAACAGAGTGGAGAGGTTATCCTGGAGATTATTCTTACGCATTAAGTAGACATCACCTTGTTATTCAAGATGTAATGGAGAGGCTGTAGGAAACTGCCTGAAAATGTAGAGCTGTGTTCCACTAGCCACGTATCTTGATGATGATTGAATAATGATATAGCTTTCACAATGTGACTGTGTGATTGTGAAAACCTTGTGTCTGATGCTCCTTTTATCTACCTTGTCAACAGATGAGTAGAACACATGGAATAAAAGTAAATAATAGGGGGAACAAATGTTAAAATAAATTTAGTTTGAAATGCTGATAAAAGAGAGGGGTGAGGGGTATGGTATGTATAATCTTTTTTTTTCTGTTTTCATTTTCTTTTTCTGTTGTCTTTTTATTTCCTTTTCGGAATTGATGCAAATGTTCTAAGAAATGATGAATATGCAACTATGTGATGATATTGTGAATCACTAATTATTTATGGAGAATGGAATGATCATATATTAATGTTTTTGTTTGTTGTTAAATTTTTTAAATTAATGAATAAATAAATTTTTTTAAAAAATGGTCAAAGATATGAACTGATAATACCCAGAAGAAAAAAATACAAATTTACATGGGACATATGAAAAGATAAAAACTTCATTTGGAATTTTTTAAATGCTAGTTAATATAAAGATGTACATTTTTGAAACCATCAGACTGGCCAAACTTATAAAGACTGATAATGTCCAGTGTTAGCCAGGGTGTGTGTAGCACATTTCCATTTACTGTTGTTGATAATGTTTCCAATATTTTGGCAGGTAACAATAATACCCATAAAATATAAAGATGTGTCTGCATAAGCCCCAGAAATTCACTCCTAGGTCTCCAGCCTACTGACATCACAGCATAAGTTGGCAAGAATATGGGCTTTAGGATGTTTGATACAGCATTATTGCTACTTTTTGGTTTTAATTTTATTGTAGTAAAATATATATAACAGAAAAAAAAAATCACTCCATCAGAAACTGAATCACAAGTGTACAAACCCAGCTCCAGACCAGATGTTTATACCAGACACTGGGAAACTTAGAGCAAAGGACAGGCCAGGACAAGCACAAAGCCAGAGGCTACTGGATTAGAACTCTTCATATTTTCTCAATGTCAGGTCAGTATTGGAATCAGTGAGAAGGGCAGGCCAGTACTACTGAGGGATGATTGGAATTGCCTGCAAGGGATTAGAACTTGAAGGGCCAGACAGAACATTTCAGCACAACGGGTATTCTCAGAAATCTTACTGATTTCTGGTCTCAGAAATCTTACTGATTGTAGCAGTCAGGATTCAGTGCAGGAAACAGAAACCACTGAAGGCATTTTAAGGATGAAGGGATTCATGATAGAAATCTGTGTGCACAAAAAAAAAAGGGGTTCAAGAAGCAGGTTCTAGTTTGGGCCTTCAGAAGTGACTCCTAGAACAATACATAACTGACCCAGCAGGAGAACTGCCTTCTGAGGTCACTATTTTGAAAGATTGAGTTCAAAATTACAATGCCATACATACAGTTCAGGAATCTGATGTGGTTCCAGCTGCCAAGGCAATTGCAACTTAAACCCCAGGAAGCTGGTCAAAAACCAAGCTTTCGGGCAGGCCATGGTGGCTCAGCAGGCAAGAATGCTTGCCTGCCATGCCAGAGGACCCGGGTTCGATTCCCGGTGCCTGCACATGTAAAAAAAGAAAAAAAAGTCTAAAGAAAAACCAAGCTTTCATGTCCAAGAGTGACATCATCAACATGGCAACAAAGGTCATCCCCTGACAAAGCCAACACAGTGATTTAGGGAACAAAAGGACAAAACCCCTCTCTTGGAACTCTAAAGGATGGTAGAGACTGGAAAAGGACTCCTCAAATGCTGAACAGAAGAAACAGAAAAATCTCAGGTAGGAGAATTCTGTCCCAGTTGCCGATCGGTCTCATTCCTCTCCCCTTACTCAGTCCCCCCAGCTGGGGAGTCACACAGAGGCTGCTGGCCTGGCTCCTCCGACTGTGGACTGAGATGGTAGACTCATAGCAGTGAGTTAGAATGCAACGCATATCCAAGCACAGGAACCTAAGTCTGCAGGGACCTAGGGTGGAACACAAGCCACTACAGAGTGCTGCATAAAAAGGGGCTCCCAGGGGTGCGGGTGGGGGACCATGATAGAAAGGCTGGCAAGAACTCTTGTGCCTGCTCTCAATGCAGCTTCAGTTGGCTGGATACCTAAAGGCAAAATGGACTTTTCTGAAGGGACCCACCTTTCTGGATTGACCTCATCTTGCTCCCTGGGGCAAGGAAGAAACAAGAGGCAAAGCCTCACAGGGAAAGCATTTTAAAAAAAATTTTAAAGGGCTATCTGATGGTAATTAATATTTTAAATTTTAACTTATGTGTGACACTAAAGCAAAAAAAGTTTATTTGGTACAAAATTTATATTTTGACTAGTGCATTTCCTAATATAGCTTATGTAGACAGCTTAATGAACACCATAAGTACATGGAGCCTTGAGTAGGGCATGAGATTTTGTTGGTTTGTCCAGAGTGATGCCCCAATAAATCCTAGAGTGATTTGAACAGTGAAAAAAAAGTATTTGCAAAGTCCCCTTGGGGGAATGGTGAGAAAGGGGGAAAATTCAACTTCCCCAGGTTGAATATTGATATTCTCACAAGCAGTGAGGATATTGGGATATTGGGGTTTGTTCATATGAAACTTAATCCCCCACAAAGGATAGGTCAAGCCTACTTAAAATTAGGCCTAAGAGTCACCCCCAAGAGAACCTCTTCTGTTGCTCAGATGTGGCCTCTCTCTCCAGCCAACACAACAAGCAAACTCACCATCCTTCCCCTGTCTATGTAGGACATGACTCCCAGGGGTGTGGACCTTCCTGGCAACGTGGGACAGAAATCCTAGAATGAGCTGGGCTCAGCACCAAGGAATTAAGAAAACCTTCTCGACCAAAAGCAGGAAGAGCGAAATGAGACAAAATAAAGTGTCAATGACTGAGAGATTCCAAACAGAGTGGAGAGGTTATCCTGGAGGTTATTCTTACGCATTAAGTAGATATCACCTTGTTATTCAAGATGTAATGGAAAGGCTGGAGGGAACTGTCTGAAAATGTAGAGTTGTGTTCCAGTAGCCATGTTTCTTGATGATGATTGTATAATGATGTAGCTTTCACAATGTGACTGTGTGACTGTGAAAACCTTATGTCTGATACTCCTTTTATCTACCTTGTCCACAGATGAGTAGAACACATGGAATAAAAATAAATAATAGGGGGAACAAATGTTAAAATAAATTTAGTAGATTGAAATGCTAGTGATCAATGAAAGCGAGGGGTAAGGGGTATGGTATATATGAATTTTTTTCTGTTTTCATTTTATTTCTTTTTCTGAATAGATGCAAATGTTCCAAGAAATGATCATGATGATGAATATGCAACTATGTGATGATATTGTGAATTGCTGATTATATATATATGCTATAAAATTCAGAATACAATTGAATAAGGATGCACAAAATATAAAGCAGTAAAGTGTGATGAAAACAATATAAAGACAGGAAAGAGAGGGATATGAGAGTAGAGAACAGGTATACTATTGAAGCTAAGTTGGTATGCTTTAAAATTAGTAAGTCATAGATGTAGGTTGTATAATATAAATACCAGCATAACCACAAAAAATATTTTAAAAATATACAGAAACAACAGCAACAAAAAGATCAAAGGAGAAGGCGGAGTTATAAAAGAGAAGTTAGGATTTAACAAATGAGTATACTGAATTATTGTATTGATATTTCTTTTATTCTCCAGTTCAGTTCAAGAAACAGAAACCACTGAAGGCATTTTAAGGATGAAGGGATTCATGATAGGAATCTGTGTGCACACACCAAAAAAAAGGGTTCAAGAAGCAGGTTCTAGTTTGGGCCTTCAGAAGTGACTCCTAGAACAATACATAACTGACCCAGCAGGAGAACTGCCTTCTGAGGTCACTATTTTGAAGGATTGAGTTCAAAATTACAATGCCATACATACAGTCCAGGGTTCAGGAATCTGATGTGGTTCCAGCTGCCAAGGCAATTCCAGTGTCTTGGAACAGCCAGAAGAAACCTAAAATTGTGGAACAGTAACCCATACCAAACTCTGAAATTTGTTCATAACTAATCACTGTGGTGTGCTTTGAAATTTATTGATTTTTTGTATATATGTTATTCTTCACAATAAAAAAATAGAAAATAAATGAGAGGAAAAAAACTACAGAAACAGAAATGAGAAAGGGATCAGTCAGTTGCATCACAAAAGATGAGCTGTACAGGAAAGGATGTTGCAATAAAGGAAAAGAGAGACAAAAAATGCATATATTTTAGTTTGCTAAATGCTGCTGGAATACAATATACAAGAAATAGAATGGCTTTTAAAAGGGGAATTTATTAAGTTACAAGTTTACAGTTCTAAGGCCATAAAAATGTCTAATCTAAGCCGTCCAGAAAAAGATACCTTTCACTCAAGAAAGGGCAATCACTCTTACCTGGGAAGGCACATGGCTGTCTGCTGGTCCTTATTCCCAATTCCATGGCTTCAGCTTCTGATGCCAGTGGTTTCCTCTCTAAGGATCTGTGGGACTTCACTTAGGTCCTCCAGGACACAAATCTGGCTTCTGGCTCATTTAGTATCTCATGGGAAGGCACATGGCAACGTCTGCTGGGCTCTGCATCTTCAAATGTCCTTTTTCTAGGCATCTGCTCTCTCTGTGAGTGCTCCAAGCATCTCCAAATATTTCATCTTTTATAGGACCCCAGTATTCAAGACCTACCTCGAATGGGTGGAGGCACAACTCCATCTAATCAAAGGCTGCACCCACAACTGGGTGTGTCACATCTCCATGGAATAATCTAATGAAAAGGTCACACCCACAACCTAATGTGTCACGTCGCCATGGAAACAATCCAAAATTTCCACCCTAAACAATAGGTCTGCCCATACAAGATTGGATTAGGAGAACGAAAATGGCTTTTCTCGGGTATATAACATCTTCAAACTGGCACAGCATATAAAAACCAAAGGACAAAATGGCTGAAATAAATACTGCCTTTACAGTAATAACAATGATTGTTAATGGATTAAACTCCCCAATCAAAAGATACAGGTTGGCAGAATGGATTAAAACATATGATCCAACTATATAATGTCTACAAGAGACTCACCTTAGACCCAAAGACACAAATATCTTTAACAAGATCTGCAGTCCTTGAAAAATTGAAGAACATGTGTTACTCATAAGGGTTTAGTAAAAATAGGTACCATGCCAGAATGGGAAGAGGCCCTGCAGTACAGTGTTTTCAAACCTGTCTTGTATCAAAATCCAGAGAGGTACTTACTTGTGTATAAAATAAAGATTCCTGATCCACTTTCCAGGTGATTCTAACTTTATAGGTATAAGGTGGGGCTCCAGAATGACACTGGTGCAGCCAACACATAAAATTTAGAAACTGCTGATTTAGTCTAATTTTATAATTTTACATATGAGGCAACTTAGTGAAGAAAGTTTAGTGGTTGTGGTTGCTCAAAGCCTCACTAGAACATTATTCTTTCATTCTTTCTTTCAAGGGAGGAAGCATTACAAGTGTTTAATTTTATCTTTTTAGTTCTGATACATATATACATATATATATACTTTTTATATATACTGACACATATATATACTTTTAAATATTTTATTTTGCAAAATTCAAACACACAAAAAAGCTTAGACTTTTTACAATAGAAATCTGTATACCCACCTCCTAGATTCATTCTACCATTAACATTTTACTTATACCTGCTTTATCACATATCTATTTCTGTCCATTCCTCTATCCATCCATCTCTGTGTGTATGTGTGTGTGTATTTCAAAGCAAAATGCACACTTAAGTGCATTCTCCAAAACATTTCATCATGCATGCAAGATAATTTGTTTGACTCCTTATTTTTACATTGTATGGAAGGGCAAGAAAACTGTGATAGTAGAAATGAGAAAATATAGTGAAAATGTGTAAAAGAATGGAAAGCAAGAAACATTGGCGCATTTGAAGATAAACTGCAATTTCTGAAGCAAGGAAAACCTCACATAAGCCTAGTAAATTTTTTGTAAATTATTAAAGAAAGTAATTTTTACAAAACAGTATCTCCTAGCTAGGTATTAACTTCATGATGTCTGATGTTTGCCACTACATGCAATTTTTGGCACTCAAATGTTATTGTTCTCCTTGATGGCATTTTCCTCCAATAAATCATCAGATTCACATCCCACATACAAACATCCTGTAAAAGATCTAGCTCTGGCCTTTTCCCAAGATGCTAGGATGTCACCACTGTGCAATGAAACTGGAAAAACCTGGGGGATTCTAATCCCTTCCCAGTAATGAGAAACAAATGTGGACTCTGCTCCTGTTTTCTCCTAGGGATAATTTTAATGGTATAGGTACTGGCTGTCGATATTAGGCCAAACAGAATGAATTCCCATGACATCAGCCTTTCTATTAGAAATCATTCGAATTTCATCAAATATTGCTTTGGGAGAAAGCTTATCTGACTATCGACTTTAGCAGAGAGGTTATTAATTAGGGCTTTGGGGTGGTAATTTCTAATTTCTTTTCAGTTTAAAGAAATTCATCAAAGTTTTTGTTTTAATTTAGAGATCCCCTTATCATTAACATCATGCATTTGTTTGTCCAATGTTTGTATAAGGCTCAATAGTTTGTTGTTTATATGTGTATTTTTATTTTTATTTTGTGAGATTCGCCACAGTATGGCATATATGTGCCCATATTCTAGCCCCCATAGTATGACCTCAGTAATCCTTGTGACTTCTCTCTAGACCACTGGCTTTCACTCAGCCAGAGCCCCTGCTCACCCCTCTGCCAATCATCCCCTGCAGTTCTAGGGAAGCTCATTTTTCTCAGGTCTCAACCTCCACTCCTAACTACTGGTTTCCCACCAGTAGCTGTTCAAGGGATCGGCTGTGGGAGGTGAGAAACTCTGCTCTCTCTTTTACATATCCCAGCCATAGAAGAGGCTTTTAATTTAACTTTGCCCAGCACAGCCATGATATATCTGTGACTTTTGATTAGGCTTGATTGACTTTTCTTTATTTTGCTTTTTTATTATTATTATTTTTTTTAACAAAGTTTTGATTTAAGAAAACAATGTATTTAGAACCACCAACAATGGATATCTTCGTTAGCTTAACTAACCATAGGCATATTTAAATATGCGCAGGAAGTTTCATAAACCAATTTAAAATTACGGCAACAAGGAAAAAATCTATTTCCGGTTTTGCTATCCGAATCAGATAGCAAAATTCTTAAATTTTAAGTATTAAAAACTAACTTAGATACCATTTGATTGTCAAAACTGTGAATGTTCTCAGAATATCAAGTAAAAAGTTCTTACAAATATCTGCATTGGTATAGTAATGACCTATGTTACCAAATATTTTCCTTATTTCAGGAAAATATGAAGATACAAAATATTTTTACAATTAACATATGGAAATCATAACCACCTAAAATGGATATCTTAGCTTATCCATAGGCATATTTAAAAAAATATCTAAGTAATCATCGTAAAGCCTGTTTGTAAAATATGTTTCACAAACCAATTTAAAATTAAAGCAAAGAGGGAAAAAAAATCTGTAAATACAGTTATCAGAATTACTTGAATTCTAAATATTAAACATTAAGGCTTGACTGACTTTTTAGGAATAGAACAATATAAAACAGAAAGTATCAATTGCTATTGGCTGTGTGTGATTTCTCTCAGAGCCTGGTGGCTTAGGCCCATCCTGGGACGGTCTCTTTCAAAGCACCCTGAGCCTATGATCAACTGGCCAGTTCCTCTTCTCCTCACCAAGAACCCTAGAAAATCTTGTTGGGAAAAAAACCGCTTCTTTCTGATTGAGGTCTCAGGCCTGATTTCTGTGTCAATCCTGTGTCCTTCCAGAATTCATTTATTGGTTCTAGGATTTTTTTTTAATCTTCCTTGGAATTTTCTACATAGACAATCATGTTATCTGCAAACAGGGGCAGTTTTATTTCTTGCTTTCTAATCTGTATGCTTTTTATTCCTTTTTCTTACCTTAACGCAGTGGCTAGAGCTCCCATTTCTATCTTGAGTCAATGTGCTGAGAGTAGAAGTCTTTATCTTGTTCTGGATCTTAGAGGGAAAGCATTCTGTCTTTCACTATTAAGTACTATGTTAGCTGTAAGGATTTTAGGTGGAATCTTTTTCTCCCCCCACATAATTCCAAGAGAGTTTATTTTTATTTAGAGAAATTGGAGCAAAGTCATAAAACTAACATTATTACCACTTTTAGCAGTGAACATGTTTCATGAAAGTTGATGGCATTAAAGACCATCTAAAGACTTAAAGATCAAAAGGCACTAGGCTATCTTCCTCAGGGGTGGGGATTCTCAATAGGTATGCCCAGGTTTCTGACCTGTCCCATATCATGTGGCTCCAGAGCAAAGAAAAGGTTTGAGAGGGTAAGAAAAGGAGTATGAGAGGAGACTGCAAATATTGTCCACATTAACATATCTACACCACAATCATAATCCAGGAACATCCAATGTGGCCTAAAGGCTTTTCTACATACTGAGATAAGAGTGGTGAGGAGGTAAAGAGGTGGCACTATTCATTCTCTCCAATACAAAAAAGTAGAAAAATTCCCTCAGAGCTAACCAGCATGCCATTCCTCACTGACCAAGGTTCATTCCAAAATCTGACAACCCAGTTTGAACAGTTCCCCACATACACTTCCCAATAACGTCTGTCAGAGGTGAAGGACTCGGCTCACCAAGCAAGAAAGTACTTAGAGCTTGTTGGATTCCTGGACACCTCAAGATGATCAGGACTAAAGAGCAAACAAGAGCAAACATCTCAGCTCTTCAAAGAGAGGGATGTGACAATGCGTGTTTCATGATCTAAGGAAATAGACACTTGGAGACGACTGAGCCTGTCTGTCAGTCCAGCGGTGGGCCATGAACTGATCTCTGGGCTCACGGGCTGGGGGCATGTGCAGCTGCACTGACTCACTTCTCTTCAACATGTTCCCCAAATCCTGGAACTGTTCCACGTCTGGTTTATGGCATATTTCCTTCAGCTCCACATGCATTCCTGTTAGGAATTCCCTTTTAAAGTCTTTACCAGGCGGTGTGACCATGGCTCAGTGGCAGAATTCTCACCTGCCATGCCGAAGACCTGGGTTTGATTCCTGGTGCCTGCCTGTGTAAAAAAAGGAGAAAAAGTCTATACAGTTTTCAGTTTCCTTGAGTTGTTGAAAAATTTCTTCCTTTTCCATTTTAAGTCTCCTTAAATGCTTTTGCTCTTCTTTGTGGAGCAACTGGCACACCTTTGAGTATTCAACATGGGTCATTTTCCTCCGTAGAGTCACAGAATCCTCCCACGTTTGCATCATGTCGGTTTCTCTGTTTAGATTTCTCTGGTTTTCTTGTCTCTTTTTCCATACAGACCTGCTTTTGCTTCAATATCTTCTGCCGGTATTCCTCAGAGGTCCAGGGGATGGAATGGTGTTTTTGAGCCACGTGCTCCTCTGACTTAGAGCAAACAGAGCACAGCCCTTGATAACGATTGTGCTGAGTTTTCATGTGTATCCCACACATCTGTTCGGCAGAGCTTGGTAAGTGGTAGGGTCTTCTTCATCTCTCAAGGAACACTTATGTCATCAAAATAATGTTGGTTTTAAAGATCACTTGATGTGATATTTTCCTGCACTCTAGGAAGCAAATATTTTTGGCTGCCTCCCAGCAGAGGCAGAGACACAGCCTACAAAAAGCTATACCCACAGCCTATATTGACTGGGGTCCACAAAATAATTCTTGCAGATGGAGCAGGTGAATTCATTCTGGAAGGTTTTGGAATCCATGTTCCTTTGGGTATAGTGTTAACAGGTCTTTCCTTTTGTTGTTCAGTGAATACTTCTATTAAATTCAGTTCAGAGTTCAGTTGCTCACCTAGTGGTAACAGTAAATTTCAAGGGTCTCCACGGTCCAGCCAACACTAAACACAGTGCTTCTGGAGAAGCTAGGTAGAAGCTTTTTATCAAACTGAGGAAGTTTTTTCTTTTAGTTTGCTATTAGGTTTTTTTTTTTAATCATGACTAGGTGCTGGATTTTGTCAAATGCTTTTTTTTCTGCATCAATCGGGCCTGCTTTCTCAGTCCATATTTCTGATTCTAGTAATTTTCTCTTTCCAGAATGGTTGTCAATGGGAATTTCTACTTCCTTCAGGTGACTGTCACCCATTTCCAAAATGGTTTTGCTGGAGGCCCTCAAAAGTTTGTCACTACAAAATAAGCTAGCTACGAAAATGAGTACATTTTTCAATGGTAGTGGTATTTGCTCTCAAAACTACATGCAGAAAGACATCTACAGCACAGTTGATGTCGAGCTTCTCCCAGACTTGCCCCGCTCCATTTTTACCATCACTTCTACTCAAGAAACCCAAACCTGCTTCCTAAACCTCTTGAGGTCTCAGCAAGACCTGAAAAACACATATTTATAAAAATAAGCAACACTTGTGCTTACTCTTTGAAACATTAGTCTTGCAGTTAAAATAAATTTGAGACTTTTGGTTAAACCTGGTTAAAAAGTTCTCAGAACTTCTGATATGCTAATGTGTATTATACATCTCCTAATAGGAGGAATATAGCAGGAGTTGTTTCCCCAATCTTTTTGATCATGGAAGCATTTTATTTCAGTTCATCTTCTGGGTAATTAGCTTTAGAGAATGCTGGCTTATAAGTGAAAGCTGTCTAAATTCAGAGAGAAAAGGAACAAAAAGGAATAAAATAATAGTCTAATAGACAAAACTTGCAGTCTATCCTACTCAGTATAGTATATCATTAAAGTGTAAATTTAGTGTTCAGGTTACTACTTTATTTTCCCCTAAACATTGAGGTGGGGCTTGATTTGCATTTGAACCCATTCAGGAGGGACTTCCAATTTAAAGGAAATTTGGCCCAAAGGTGTCTTGAGAGAGGAAAAACTTTGAAATGGCAGTTTTTACAGTTTCTACTTATGTCCTGAAGGTTAAAAAAAAAAAAAAAGCTTGGAAGGACACACCCAGTTACATTTAGATTTGATTATTTGTTCTCCTTTACCGCAAGGCACTTAAGTTTTGAGCAGGAGGCTAGGTGTACTGTTTCTACAGTCAGACTGCCTGAGTTCCCCGCCCCAGACCAGCCTTTCCACTTCTCTATGTTCCAATTTTTACAGCTTCCACATGCTTTCACAAGTACTTTTAACATACCCAAGAGAGTAGGGAGAGTGATTTTATCATCTCCATTTGACACTTGGTGAAACTCTCAGTCACCAAGTGACTTGCCCAAGGTCACAGATAGAGCTGATAAGTCATGCCACAGTGACTCAATCAGACATTCATTTAGACTTGAATACTGAGGTATTTTCTATTTTGTTCTATCGCCTTCCAACATTCAGATAAAAATGGAATATGCGCCAGTCTAAAATGGAGTGAATATATAGACTATATAAACAAAATCTGCGTATGAACAAACAGGTTAAAAATGTCATTTAGGAAATCCATGAAATTCCTGAAGAAAGTCTGCAGGCTGTGGGAAGGCAATTGACTTTCATACCTTACTGAGCATCTACTGTATGTCAAATGCAACGCTACACATTTCACAAATGACTCTTAATCCTCACAACACTTTGATTAGGTTTTACATACGCAGAAACTAGGCTTTTCAAGATAATGTAACCTTCCAAGCTCATAGAGCAAAGTGGTTGAGGACCACCAAACCCCACAACAGTATGACGTTTTTAATAGTTCTAGGACTCGCTCAAGGCTCAGTTTACTTATAAACAAAATGTAAGGCTTGGACTAGGTGAGTTATTCCCACCATGTGTCCTGGGGTGTCTAAAAACATTAAAAAAATTAAAAGGATCCACAATCACAAAACTTTGGGAAATACTGGCTTAAGCAAAGTTAAGTAGTTTTTTTTTTAACATTTATTATTGTGAAATATAACATATATACCAAAAAGCAATAAATTTCGGAGTACATTGTAACAAGTAGTTATAGAACAGCTTTCAGTTTGGTATGGGTTACAGTTCCATGAGTTCAGGTTTTTCTTTCTAGCTGCTCCAAAACACTGGAGCTTAAAAGAAATATCAATATAATGATTAAGCAGTCATGCTCATTTGTTAAAGTTATAATTCTTCCTCTCCTTTGATCCTTCTCCCTATCTTTAGGGGTAGTTGGGCTATGCCCATTCTAACTTTTTCATGTTGGAAAGGGGTGTTGATAATATGGGATAGGGAGATGGAACTAGTTGATGTTCTTGGAGAAGCTGGGCCTTCTGGGTCTCAGGACTCATCTGGCCTGGCAAACATCTGGAGGTTGTGGTTTCTGGAAAGTAATCTTAGTGCTTAAAACTTTTGCAGTATTTCACTTAGAGCCCTTGGAGTTCTTTAGGGTTAATAGGAATGGTGTTGGTTGCGGTTCATCAAACCATGGTAATTAGTGATATCTACCTGAAGCTTGGATAAGAGTAACCTCCAAAATAGCCACTTCACTCTTTTAGCCACTGATACTTTATTTTGTTACAGTTTCTTTTCCTGTCTTTGGTCAGGAGGG
>PVIY010032218.1:18447-29323 GCA_004026745.1 Myrmecophaga tridactyla
GGGAGAGAGAGAGAGAGAGAGAGAGAGAGAGAGAGAGAGAGAGAGAGTGAGAGAGAGAGGGAGACAGGCCATATCTGAGCAACAAAAGTGGTTTTCTCGAAGTAACTCTTAGGCATAACTATAGGTAGGCTTAGCTTCCCCACTACTGAAGCTTAAAAGCAAGTCTCAAAATCAAGAGTTTGACCTAATGACTTGGGAGTCCCTAATGTTTCAAATAGTATTAAGGGTTTCCCCCCAGGTAAAGCTTAATGGTTTCATATATTTATACATATATTTTTTGCCAGTTCTTTAATGAACTTTGCCAATCCTTTTTAATTATCTGCCCAACATACTCTGGGATATATTACATTAAACTACACAAAATTAGAAGCCCTCACTCCCATTCTGGGTTCCATGAGTTTGGGTTGTTTAAATGAGCGATCCAGACAGGTTGAGTTAGATTATGTGCTATAGACAATTTAGTTTTGGGACAAAATAAACCTCTTTTCCTTTGGTCTCATACAGTAGGTGAAGTACTAAAATACAATGTCCTTCTTACCCCTGCATTCTGATTTACCTAAGTCCTGACCAGACTGGCTTCCTTATCTCTAATTGAAGCCTGATCTCTTTTTCCATTTCTTTAACAGTTATTGTACTGAATAATTGACTTTCAACTGAACAGCTGACTTTCAGAGCAGAACTCCAGCTTTGAGTTTTAGGTGTCACACCAGGTACACAGTTGTTTTTTTTCAATTAGTTTTTTTGGTGGGGATTGGGTTTTCTTCTTTAATAGAAGGAGTTATAGTTGGGAGAGGGTGGGAGTGACTCTAAAGGTGTAGCATGAAGGATGGCCTTGTGAAAATGGAATAGTTCTGTACCTTGATTGCAGGGCACTAATCTATGGATGTGATAAAAAGAGAATTATATACATACATATGAATGTCAAATTCCTGCTCTTGATACTGTACTATGATATAACATGTTACTATTAGGGGAAACTGGGTGAAGGGTACACGTGACCTCTTACTATTGTTGAGGAGTTCTGGGCAGATATTTTACAGAACGTCCTTCAATTTGGACTTGTCTGATGTCTTCTCATAAAGAGGGTTATGGGTTTCCAGGAGGAAGACCACGGAGTTCTGTACTATATTTGCAAACTACCTGTTAGTCTGATAACAAGTTGAAAATTAAAAAATGAAGAGCATGCTGTATTGCTACTCTCCAAAAGGGAATACAGAAGGATGGTTTAGTAAACGCACTTGACGAGCATCCTTCCCCGGCCTCCGACGCCCGCATGCCCCTCCAGCAATCCCCGTAACTCGGGCATTTGGAAGGAACGTGGTCAAAGACACCCGGCAGCCAGCACTTCGCATCTGGCCCTTTTGTTTAAAAGCTCCGGGGCGGGGGAGGGGCGGTGCAGCAGGGGCGGGCTCGTTCGGTTCTTCCCAGTGCACCTCACAGGCTTCTCAAACGGGGTGCCCTCAGGGCAGGGCCCGCGCCGGCCGCGAGGTCTCCTCACAGGCGCCGCCGGCAGCCGGACGGCGCACGCTGGAGAAGGTCCGGGAGCCGCCGGACCCGCAGCGAAGGGCGTCAGGGCGTCCCCGGCGAGTGGTGCGGCCAGGGCCCCCGCCCCGCGGGAATACAGGCCGGCCCCTGAGCCGGCAGCGGGGCGGAGCCCAGGCAGCAGCCCCTCCCAGAGCTCGCGGGGACAAACTGGGAAGGGGCGGACGCGGAACTCGCCGAGACCGCGGCGCGTGGCACGCGCGAGCCGTCCCGCGCATGCTCCGCCCGCCCGCCTCGGCCCCGCCCCCCTCGTGGCCTCTCCCCCTCCCCCTGCAACCTCCCTCCGAGCTCGCTCCTCCGTGCGGGCGGCGGACGTTCCTCGTGCGTGCCGGCGCCTGACTTCACTTCCGGCTAACGCGCTCCGCTTGCCCCCTGGCCCCGGATGGTGACTGGCGGTGGTGCTGCACCTCCCGGGACTGTCACTGAGCCGCTTCCCAGTGTGATTGTGCTGAGCGCAGGCCGGAAGATGGCGGCTGCGGCGGCCTCGGGCCCGGGCTGCTCCTCAGCGGCGGGGGCGGGAGCGGGGGCGGCCGGGGTCTCGGAGTGGCTGGTGCTCCGGGATGGCTGCATGCGCTGTGACTCTGACGGGCTGCACAGCCTGTCCTACCACCCGGCGCTCAACGCCATCCTGGCCGTCACCAGTCGCGGGACCATCAAAGTCATCGACGGCACCTCGGGGGCTACCCTGCAGGCCTCGGCGCTCAGCGGTGAGTGTGTGGCCCCGCCGGGCCTACAGCGGGAGGAGCCCGGCCCGCCAGATGCCGGGGAAGGAAGCCGCCCAGCCCCGGGGCTCGGTCGGGCCGTCTGTAGGAGGGGAAGCGGCATGACGAGAGCGGGGTAGAGGGAGGGCAGGGCCGGGGCTCAGGCTTGGCTGAAAAGGGAGGCCCGGAAGTTGATGGAGAAGGACCCTAGGATTCGGCGTTTTCAGCTGCTGCAGCTAGGAAGAAGACCCCGGCGAATCGGGGAGTGGTGGGAGTTGTCTTTTCGGGCCTTGAGCGTCTGGTGTGAGTTGGTTCTGTGGGAGAGGTGAGGAGGCCTTCGAGCCCGGCCCAGGGAAGGGCCAGGCAGTCCGGCAGGTCGTGGGGACGGCGTCGGCAGTGCCCTTTTCTGGATCGGAAAGCGGAAGGGTCGAAGGCTTGATCCCGGCGGGAGAGGCTGATGGCCGTAGGGGAGGGGCGGGGAGCGTCCCAGCCGGCATCTGAGCCCCGGACTGTGGGAGAGAAGTGGTTACTCTGCGGTTCGTAGGTCCTGCAGGTGCTGGGGTATCCCCGCGAGCTTCTTGCGGGGCCGGGTGGGGGAGGGGTGGTGGGCTAGGGGTGGGGGTGGGGTGGGGAGGGAAGTGGGCGGGCCAGCTGCCTGGACTGCCGGGTCGGCGACGGAACCTTGTCCCCTGGCTCCGAGCTTCCAACTTCCACCCCACCGTGTCGGGAAGCTCAGGACCTGCGGTTTGTGAACTATAGATTTACTTTGGGTTCGTAATCAGGTGAAATCTCAGGTCCTTTCTACTTGTTTTTAACCACAGCGGGCCGGTAGTTGGGGTTCTGAAATTTATCTGTGTCTCAGCCCTGGGAGAGAGCAGTTCTGGGTGGCGGAAACGTTGCTCCAGGAATGGGACTTTTTAGTATGCATGAGGTACACGCTCAGGGGGCTGGAGTGCTTTGGAATTGCCCTGGTTAGGTTACATTTGGCTGAGATGTTATTTTATTTATGCTTAAATAATGAGTGGCTTATTTTAGATGTTAGGATTGTAAAGTTAGCGAGTTAGACTCATGCAGAGATGAAATGTATACGACTGTCTGTCTGCATTTAGCTAAGTGGAAGTAGTTATGTGGTCTACCAATTCACGTGTATTTTAGCATAGGAAAGTGTTTCTTCTAGTTTACTGTGTCAGTAATATAAGTGGCAGTTTAGGGATCCAAATATGAAATTAGGGATGTTAATTTTTGTTAATCTGAGAGTTCTGAAAGAATTGGATTGTGTGTATTGTGGTATACAATCCTGGAATATATCTAAGAGATTTTATCGGAGAGGAAGTTTTCGGTTGTAGGTTTGTAACTTTTTCTTTTTACTTTTTATATATTTTTGGCAGAGGTGTTGGGTTGGAGAGATGTCCCAGATGTGGCCACAAGCAGTTACTGCAGTTTTGGACATAGCAGCTTGTCACTACCTGTGAGAGGGAGATAACTCATTAGTAATTGGGTATCTTTCTTTCAGGCTCACTTAAAATATTTTGAAATATGAAAAGGTATAAAGAATAATTATAGTGAATAACTGTAAATCCCTAACTCTGTTTACAAAATAAAACATTACAAAAGAAGTTGAAGCCTCCTCTCTGCCCTTTCTGGATTGCATTCCTCCATTTCTCCCCCGCCCCCCATAAGATTATCCTTAATTTGGTTTTATCATTTTCAGATGTGTCTTTATAACTTTTAGTAGGTATTTGTATCTTTAAACAATATTTAATGTTGTCATATTTTAAACTTTGAGTAAGTGGTATCAAATTGTGTTTGGATTTCTGTAAAAGGCTATATTAACGAAAGTATTGAAGTGTTTTGAATAGAAAGAGGAGTTTCATAAAATGCTTTTTCTGTCTGGAGACCATGTTTAAGAAAAATAGTGTGTGCCAGGGTTTATTATAAATGGTCAAGAGAATTGGATATGCATGTATGTACTTGCACATGGAAAGGAAAAAAATACTCTAGTGGTAGCTTGCTTAAGCAGGGACAGTTTTAGGTGCATAATGTAAGTGTGAAGGTAGGTCACTAAAATCTAAAACTGATTTGGGATAACTTAATTGGGATATATATTGGGGCATGTTAATTAGAAAAGTATGGGATTGGACTCTTAAATTGCATATATCCATGCATTGGGGATTGAATATGTGGTTAAAATATGTAGCAGAATTTATGAAGAGCAAAATAAAAAGATTATCGAAAATTTTTGAGCGTAACATGGATAAAAACTGAAGTTTTTAAATAATGGTAACTACCAAAGTTGTTTAGGGTCTTATGTATGTACTCTGTACAGATAAGATTGAGGAGAGAATGCTGCAGTTTATGTTTTGCCTGGACCATACTGGTAAATAATAGATTTGTGCTAATGGTTCATAGAGGGTGACAGTGCTGTAAATGGAGTGGGCAGAGGTGCCAGTGGTGACTATGGTCCTAGCATGACCCCTCTTGCCAGTTCATGGGCAATGAGCCAGTTTTCCTTCTACCCCAGAGAGAAGACATATTTGTCTGAGGAGGCAGAGTGGTGTGAACAATACCTAATGTTGTCTGTATAGAGTTTTACTGGGTGATAGAGTAAATAATGTTTTATAGATAAATGGGGTTCAGTTTATAGAATTATGCGTAGCCCATTGTAGATTAAAATTGAAAGGTGGACGCTGGACTTGTGTGTATATATATTCAATTGGAATTCAAAGCTGGTGAGTTTTTAACTATGCATTCTATATTATGTGTCTTCACATTATTTGTACTTGACATAAAGTGATTTATAAATACACTTTCACTAAATTAAGAGCCACTGGTATATACTTATGTTAGGAATAACCGAGAGTATTTGCTCCCTGTTTAGCGCCTAAGGGTTAAGATTTTTGAGCCTCTGAGCTGCTTCCTTGGCCTGTCATTCGGGGTCCACCAAGATCTGGCCCCTGCCAGTTTCACTAGGCTTGTCTCCCTATTTTCTTTTGTGAAACTGGTTAATTTAATCTCCTTTCCTAAGTACAATAGTTTTGCTCTCTTGGAATGCACTGATTTGCTCTAGCCAATTAGACAAATTGTACCCAGTTTTCAAGACCTAGGGCAGATTTTAGCTTCATGAGCCCAAGGCGCAGCAGTATCTGCTGTCTTGAACTATTTAAATTCAGTTTTATCTAGCTTTTTGTGGCTATATGATGTCTAAGTATATTTCAAGTTTCCTTCTCTACTCATTTATATTTTCTCAGGATGCTTAGTAAAACTGTTAATTCAATAAATATTTTTGAGTTGATTCGTGTGTCTGCTCGTGGTTATGTTAAATGGTGATTGCTAAATGAACACATTCCTTGACTTTGGGTTTTAAAATAAAAGAAGCTTTAACATATACCACTTGATCATACTGTTCAGATTACTAGATAATATCCCTACCTGTAGTTGTTGTTTTGTTCATGCAGGTTAGCATAATAGGAAGGAGCCAGGCTCTGGAGACAGATTGCTTGGGTAAAAATCGCACTTTGTAGTTTGTAACTGTAACCTTGAGTGAATTAACATCCCTGGCCCAGTTTTCCCACCTGCAAAATGGGTATGGTAATTGTACCAACTGTGAAGATTGACGTTATGTGGATAAAGCATCAAAGTGTTTAGAGCAGTGTGCCTACCATGCAATTAAGTGCTCAAAAAATGGTCCTATCTACTTGCATTTCACTGTAATTGTCCTTTTGTTTTCTTTTTCATATTCTCTGTTAAGTCTTTTGAACTTAAATTTAAACCTCCTAGGACTTTTTTTTTCTTCCGATTTACCAACTCTTAGCATTCTGTAAAACCCTAGTTTTTGCTTTAATGTAAAGATAAGGTGTTGCTGATTTGTTTGGTATTGTCTAATTTACTTAATTACTCTAGTGTTTACTTCTTTTTTTTTATTGAGAAATCTTCACACACATAAATTCTGTCCATGGTAATACAGTCGATGGCTTACAATATCATCACATAGTATGTATTCATTACCATGATTGTTTTTAGAACATTTGCATCACTCCAGAAAAAGAAAAAGAAAAAACTCGTACATACCATACGCCTTACCCCTCCCTTTCATTGACCACTAGTGTGTCCATCTACCCGATTTATTTTGCACTTTGCCCCCCATTATTTATTTATTATCCATATTTTTACTCATCTGTCCATTCCCTTGATATAAGGAGCATCAGATGCAAGGTTTTCAGAATCATGGTGTTTACTCTTGCTTCCTGAAGTAGCCTTGTTCTCCCCCTCCCCTAGAACATTTTATGTTGTTTTGGTTATGAGCTTTTTTGAGGGCATATAGGCTTTATATATGAAAGAACATAGGCTTTATTTGTTATGTTGTCCTGAATTTTGAGTCTTAGTTTACTTACTTATTGACTGCCTAAACTCCTTAAACTTCAGTGTCCTCATGTGTAACTTAATATTTAATAGGATGGTTGTAAAGGTTAAATGGTAAAACAGTGCATGGCATGTACATAGTAGATACTCAGTGAATACTGTCTTGAGCCTTATGGTTCCGTGCTCCTCATGATCACATTCAAAATTGTTCACTGACTTAATGTTGTTTATATACAGAGAATAGGTAGATATCATGCAACTATAGATGGAAATATAAATGTTGATAACAAATATTATCTATATTTCGATAAATACCCTTTGTGTTTTGGAGTAGCTACAAGTCAGAATGATGTTAAGAATGCTGAATTATTAGTTTTGTGTATGTATGGATTGTTCATGTAATATATGTATATAAATTAAGATCTATGTGTGTGGTTATTAATCAATGGACATTGTACTATATGTGCAGGAGGAAGTCATGTCTCTTCAGTTTCTGAAGTGGGTTCATAATGTGTCATGTCATAAGGAAAAAGAAGAAAAGTAGCTCTGAAACTGCCTAGTGTTTTTAGATATACACTCCAGTTTTACATTTCTTTATGAATATCCCCCTTTTTCCTTTTTGCACATAGACATTGACTTTTCTTTTTTTTTTTTTAAAGACATTGACTATTCTTTGAGAAATTTATACAGTGGTCATAAATGAGAAAAAGATCTTTGTACTCTCCTCCATCTTCAGTGAAGTTCAGATTGGGTGAATTGTTTTCTGAAGGCCACCTTCTTGATCAAATTTAAAGGTTCAGAGCTTCCTGCTTAACTAAGTCTTGGAATATAGAGAACTAATTAGGTTAGCCTGCAGAATCTTTTTATGGATTAAATTCATACTTATCATTTTGTTAGTGGTGGAACATACTTTTCTTGCTACTTATGAATTGGACATGCGTTAATTTGAATGAAATAGCAAAATTTCCCTGTATGTCTCATAGTGATGGAAATTGCAAATGAGTCAAACCAATTCCTATTTCCTGACTAACTTTGGTATGTGCAGCCTTCTTAGTTAGTCTTTTATGAAAGATAATAGAAACAGCATAGAATTGGTATTTCAATAGAACCTAAAAGATTATTGTCTTCTGGATACATCTGAATTCTTTATAAAAACTTAATTCTACAAAATTTCCTTTTAGACTATGTGTATGTGCTTTGGCTCTCTGTTTCAGTTGACTGACTTTAGTGTAGCAGTGTTACCTTATGTTCTAGCTTATGGCAGAGATTTGCCATTTTATTAGCAAAAGTTTTCTGTAATTAATCATAGTAAATTTATATTAGTGTGTTTTTAAAATTTGTTATGTTTTTAAGGTCCTATCTATTTATCCAAATTTTTGCATTTACTTTCTAGGTTTTCCTGAGTACTGAGTGCTCAGAAGTGGTTTTGCTCTAGCAGAAAATTAGTTTAGTCTTTGTTTTAGTAATTCTGGACTCATTGTTTAGTAATGAGGCAGTATGAGAGCACAGACTCTGGCGCCAAATAACAAGCAAGTTCATCTATAAAATGAGGATAATAGTAATCTGTTGTGAATGTGAAAATTAGTTAATATAGGTAAAGCATGTAGAACAGTGCCAGACATTCAGTAAGTGTTCTATTAAGTTTTATTGTTTCTATATACTCGTGCTAACAGTGGTTACTTGAAAGATGCTCAGTGTGTAGTTTTTTTTTCTTACAGGTATTCTGTTGAGATTACTGTATTTTCTTCCAGTTTCCATGTATGTGGAAATGTGGCTGGGTGAAATCTAATAGGCATAATTATAAGAGCAATACTTTTATTATAGGAGAGTTATAAACTATAATAGTTTATTGATTTTGGATTTGAAATTGTTAAGAGAGGAAGGCAATGTGGAGAGCTTGTTGATGGTTAGTCATTCAGATGTTTATTGAATGCTGTGCTAGGCATGGAGGGCACACAATAATTAATGCCACATTTTTGCCTTTGAGTGCAGAATCCTTGATATTTTTAGATAAACTATTTTAGCAAAATGTCCTAAGTCTGATAATATAGATGTACAAAATGCTGTGTGAGCAGAGGAGGGGACTTTTTTAACCTGAGGAAAATAGGGAAGACTTCTCAAAGTAGATAGCACTTATGATCAGTTCTGGAAGATGAGATGGTGGCAAAGAATGTTACAAGGAATATCATCTTAAGCCAGGGTACTTGTTTGTGCAGAAACATGTTGGGCTTAAACATGGTGAATTCAGGGTACTGAGAGTGGTGTTTGGAGGGCTGGGATTGGAGTTTAGGGTATGTGTGGTGATGGTTAGAGTTGAAACTGAGAGATAGATAAGCACCAGCTCATAATACATTCTGGTAGGAAATTTGGACTTGACGTCATTAGTAGGGTGCCATTGTAGGTTATCACATGATCAAATTTGTGTTTAGAAAGATTGAAAGCTAATGCCCATATGTGAGAGGGGATGAGAATCACATGTAACTTGAGAGGTAGAAATAACATAATTACGGTTATTTATTAAATGTGAGGGATGAGAGAAATTGGCTAGGTGAAAATTACTCACCCTTAGGTTCCTAGTTTGGGTAACTGGATGAATGGTGTTTATAAGCCCAAATAAACAATGTCAGGTGTGGTGACTAGCTTTTGTTGGAGAAGATTGAGGAGGTAATAGGGAGATTGTGATTTCAGTTGTTTTAATTTTGTGGTTCTTGAGGACATACAAATGGAGATGTCCAGAAGGCATTGGAAATTCAGGGTTGAAGCTGTAAGGTTTGGGAATATAGATATGGTAGGCCTTGGCTTTTACAGAGAAAGACTAAACTGGTGGTTAAAGATGTGGGCTCTGGAGTCAAAATGAGTTCCTGTCTATAATTCACCACTTATTAGCTGTGCTTTAGGCGCAGTGCTTAACCTTTCTGTGTTTTATTTTGCTCATCTGTAATATGAGAATAATAATTTGTATCTAACTCATTAGATTGTTGGAAAGAGTAAATAAACTAATAATTCATGTGGATTATTGCTGCTGGGCCCACAGTAGGAACTTAATAAATGTTAGTTTTTGTACTGGTGAAATTTTAAATTATGTAGTTTAACTGAACAAGTGTTTGCCATATGGGCATATTAAGATGAACTTGAAATCTGCCTCCTCTGCCCATTTAACCATTTGGAAAGTTTTCTAGGAGAGATGACAGATGCTTCAGCTGAGACTCGAAGGATAATGAGTTATCCAGGTAGAAGGAACAGCATGTGCAAGAATAGAGGCATGAAGCCCGATTATGTTTCTACAAGCATTTTTGTGTTTGAGTGTAAAGTATGAGAAAGGAAGTGATAAGAGATCCTGAGGATCTTGAACTTTATCCTCTTGGACTGTGTTTCCCATATTATTAAGTACAAGAACTCCCAGTTTAAGGTCAACATTTTAGGGCCTTCTTATGATGGGAATTATGTCTTAGGTACCAGTTAATTGAGAACATATTGCAGAAAGCTACTACTTTTAAGTAATTTTAATTTAAGTTTTCATTATCATTGTAATTGAAAAATACTATATAGTATAATGTGTGCTTTTAGACTTTTCTCCCTGCTGTTTTTAAAAAATTTTTTTATTAATTAAAAAAATTAAACAAAGAAACACAAACATTCCTAATATGTGATCATTCCATTCTACATATATAATCAGTAATTTACAATATCATCACATAGCTGCAGATTCATCATCCTGATCATCTCTTAGAACATTTGCATCAATTCAGAAAAAGAAGCAAAGACAACAGAAAAAATAACACGAAAACAGAAAAAAAAAACCAAACACACCATACCCCTTACTACTCCCTTTCATTGATCACTAGCATTTCAAACTAAATTTATTTTAACAATTGTTCCCCCTATTATTTATTTTTATTCCATATGTTCTACTCATCTGTTGGCAAGGTAGATAAAAGGAGCATCAGACACAAGGTTTTCACAATCACACAGTTGCACTGTGAAAGCTATATCATTATATAATTATCATCAAGAAACATGGCTACTGGAACACAGCTCTACATTTTCAGGCAGTTCCCTCCAGCCTCTCCATTTCCTCTTAGGTAACAAGGTGATATCTACTTAATGCATAAGAATAACCTCCAGGATAACCTCTCGACTGTTTGGAATCTCTCAGCCATTGCCACTTTGTCTCATTTCACTCTTCCCCCTTTTGGTCGAGAGGATTTTCTCAATCCCTTGATGGTGGGTCTCAGCTCATTCTAGGGTTTTTCTCAATCCCTTGATGCTGAGTC